>JXCR01133509.1:34070-46323 GCA_002079205.1 Phalaenopsis hybrid cultivar
CCCCCCACCATTGCTTGCTTATACATCCAACTCAAGCACATCCACAATTTAGTCGCATTGCACCAGCACTATACCCAGTGCACTCGCACGGGTTCGTAGAAACCTATTTTGGTAAGAATTTTTTGGCCTTTGTCAAATTTTGTCTATAAATTAACTCATGAGGTTGATCTTAGGGTATCATGGGTGGCTAGGGATATAAGAAAGGTAAGGTTTTGATCAGAGAAAGCATTCCCCTTAGGATTCTCTAATTTCTTAGGATTGAAACCTCAAGAGGAGTTACTTCCTTTGTCTTTTGTGAGCTATTGAGAGGTCTATTGTATGAGAGGAAAATGTGTTACTCCTCTGTTGAAGATAAGTTTTATTATAAACTTTTGCACTTGTTTATTTCTTACAATGAAAATCTTCATGGAATATATGTCTATGGTTTTCTCCACAATGTGTGGCTAGTCTTTTTTTCATATCTTTATGATGTAGGAGTAGTAGTTTTCATCGTGGTTTTCTGAGATGTGTTTTTGCTATCATTTTCTCATAATTTAACGGCTTAAGTTATTGGCTAACCTCTAGACTTAATTTACTCCTCACCTAGCCAACTAGAATGTTAAAATGTTTCGTGAAACTACGACCTCTAACCATTGTGTAGTAGAGATGAAGGGTTAACCACATAATTTTGAGATGATAGACATATTTTAATGGAATTCTATAATCATCCCAGGGATCAGATCAGTTTAGCGGAATCACATGGGTATTGAGGAAGCCTCAACTTCATGGATTCTAAGCTTCTTTTGACCTAGAAAAAGACATAAGAAATACAATATCCACGATTGAAAATGATCTCATAGGAAAACATTTAGAAAATCACGATAACCACGAGCCCTAAATCACAGAAGCATGAGCTTCATCTATCTTGAAGGAACTCTTAATTTTTGTTTGCTTTTTCTGTCACTTTTTGCTTGTGATCTATTCTAATATATTAGTCTTAGGACTAAATAACCTTCCTATTGAAAAAAACGAGCTAGATTCATCAGATTAGTAAACTAGAGATTTTTTTGCTAAAATAATTATTACACATTCTCTGAGGGATTGATACACAGTAATCTTTAATTGTATTACTACTTAACACATGCACTTGCGTTGTACAACCTACTTGGTCTGCTTTAAGTTTTCGAGTGTCACTTTTTTGTTGATCCAATGTGAGACAATATGTTGTTTTGGGCTTTATTATTTTACCTGCATTTTTCTCTTGCAACTCTAACCCTATGCTCTTACAATACTTTTTAAAGTTCAATCTTGCTTTAACGTTGTCTTTTATTTTTCCCTTGATATCCAAAATAATATTAAATATATTGTCAATAACATTCTTCTCAATATGCATAATCTCTAGATTATTCCTAATTAGATTGGTTTTTAAGTATGACAGATCCCAAATAATACTCTACTTTATCCAATTATGTGTAAAGTCATAATCTAGAAGATGTCTCAAGACTAATCTCGGCCACTCAAGAATCTTTGGTACTTCATTGATCATCTACAATATATCGCTTCCACTAATCATTGTGGGTGGACTTGATCTTTCAACTTTATTTCTGAAAAATGTATCTTTATTCCTTCAGAACGGATGACCACGTGCTAAAAATCTTTGATGATTATCAAACTACGATTTTTTTCTTCCATGCTTCAAAGTGAATGCTTGTAGGGACGTGTCAATTTTCTAGCTGTGCTCCAATCAAATAACATCCCATAAGTATGGAAATCACTAATCGTCCACATAAGAGCATCTTTAGAATGAAAGTCTTACTTCGTTGCAATATCATATGTCAACACCATGATTTCCCACAATACTGATAGCTCGTCTATAATAGCCTGTAAGTAGACATTATTTTTTTCTTTTGGGCTATGTAGACTTGGTATGATTAATGTTAGAAATAAAATGACACAGTCATACACGTATCAATGAACCAATTATCTGGCGTGATAATTACTGACCAACAAGAATATGGTGTTGTAGCATGATTGTAATGTGTGAACCCATCTGCACATTAACCAAGTCTAACGTTGTGTGTTTTTCCATAAAATTTGGATACTAGACTTGAATTGTTTCTAAGCTTCGCCAATTGAGGGATGAGTCTTTATGTTAGTACTAACAACTACATTATTATGTCATGTCATATGGGGAGCTATGCTCAAAGAAGCAAACAGTCGTTGGAGTCGTGAAATGAGAGGAAAATAAAAGAGACGTTTGTAAAGAATATTCTTCTAACTTTTACTCTTTCTCCCTACTAGTTTGTATCTATTAGCACTGCAAAATTTGCATTTCGTCTCATGTGCATCTTTCGCACAATATAACATACAGTTGTTGAAACAAAAATCTATCTTTTCGGATAATAGTCTTAGATTCACTACTAACTTTTTAGTTATGTACAAATTTTCTGGAACTAAATTATCAACAGGATTCGTCTCCATTAATAATATTGCCACATGATTAAAGCATTCTCTTGATATGTTGAAATCAGATTTGATACTCACCATTCTCTGTGTAAAGGTTTTCTATGTGCGAAGTGCATCCTTTCATCAGTGATAGTTGTGCAGCATTTAATAATTCATGGAATTTTTGTGCTTCACTGTTCGGTTCCAAGTCATCACACACTTCCAGTAAAATGAGTCCTACTTGCATCATCAATCATTTTCTCATATATGCTAGAATTTTAAATAGTTGGAGGGGCATAACTTGATGAGGCTCCAACAAGACTGTAATGCAGATCTAGTTCAAATTCATCATGTGAAGTCTAATACTGATAATCAAGTTTAAATCCCTTATGGTATAGGCCAACTTCATGTCTTCAGATTCTTGTGCTTCATACAGGGCATCAGAACCAACCTTCTAAGAGGAAAACGGGGAGCTGCGATGCCACATGCATGAATTCTTCGACACCATTCAAAAAGTCATCAGTTATTTTTTTTCCTGAATATAATCTATTATACATCCACAATCTAACGCTTAGAATATCAATCTATATCATAGTTGTAGCTCTATAGATTAGTACAAAGTTATTGTGTCATACTAAGTGTCATATTTTTTATTTAAATCCTAGTCTAATTTCACACCTACATGAAAATTTAGACTATAATCTACACACCCTACCCAAAACCTTAGGCTACCTACATATCATACCTAAAACCAAAAGCCCACAAATCTAGAGAATCAACCAATGAACCCCTTACACCCAAACTAACCCATCAACTCACTAAACTTATTAAATTACCACACAATTATCTTACCCTTAACCAAACAAAAATCAACACTAGTCTAACTCTACCCTAAACTTACATAGCACAAACTTCTTATGTATTTACATATCTCACACCTAAATTTACATATTTACATACATATCCCAAATTTCTTATGTATTTACATATCTCATACCTAAATTTTCATATTTAGATATTTACATAGAAAGCAAATATTTACATACATAGCCCTAATCTTATGTATTTAGATATCTCACACCTAAATTTCATATTTACATTCGCTACACAAATTTCTTATGTATTTACGTATCTCAAACCTAAACTTTTATATTTAAGCACGTAGCACTCAAATCTTATGTAGAACCACTAATCCCTATGCATTGCAAATATAATAAAGAAACACAAAAAAAATATTGAGTGGTGCCGAAGCTTGGAGGCGTGGATGATAGCTTCTCACATTGGACGAAGTTAGAGCGAAATGTGCCAGAAATGCTGGAAATGACGGAGGAGCGCAGGAGGAGACAAATTCATGAAGGGGAGGAAGGGATAGAGATGTGCGGCTTTGGTTCACCTAAAAAAATTTTTGGTGCATTGACGTCGGATTAGCGTCGACCAATGACGCTATTCCGACGTTATTCGATCGAGTTAGCATCACCTGCTTGACTCAACTACTCTGCATCGATACTTTTATTATTGAAACCGCGTGTGACGCTCAACGAATGCAAATTAGATGCTAATTTTGCCTCGAATTTTTTTCTGACGCTAATTCAGACGCAAATCCATTGTTTTTGCTATAGTTACGAATGAATTGTATGTAAATCTTCTAATAAAATATGTAGTTAATTAAGCTTTTTATCAATAAATTTTTATTACTTTCAGAAAGATTTATGAATATTTGGGTACAAGTGAAGATTCCAATAATATTTTAGTATAGTGTTTGATCAATTAGAATGATTGGCCGTGAATTGAAAATAAAAATAACATCATTAAATGCATGAATAATAAAGTTGATATTATAAATGGTTTGTAAGATCTTTGATATTATCATTATGTCCTCTTCAAATCTTGAGCAAATATTACATCCAGAGTCCAATGGTGAAGCGTCGCGTGTCAAGTGGACCCACTGCAATACAGTGAGATTGGTAAGTGTTAAAGTTCGTAGAGCCTACTTGACACGTGGCACCTGATTATTGTACTCCAGATGCATCCAGAATCTTGACCTAATATTTTTTTTTCTGCAATACGAGCTTTAATTGAAAAAAATGAAACATAACTTATTGGGGCATTTGAACGGAGTTAATTAAAAGCTTACACATCACTTAGGCAAGTCATTGAATTCAAGACATCTTGAAAAAGCTTAAAATCTCTACTTATAAGCTAAGGTAGACTACACTATATAATTCGAGCAAATTTAATTGCAAATATATATTCATTTGTATAATATTGCAAATTAAAGAAAAAAAATATTATGTACGTTTAAACGTATGTGCATCCACGGTGAGGATGCACACGAAAAAATAAAAAACGGCATCCCTGTCTAGTGCAATAATCTTCATATGTACGGAGAAACACGCACACGCACGCATACACGCACGCACGCACACGCACACGCACACACACACACGCATACATGCACGCACACGCACGCACACACAGAGAGAACGTGCATAATATTTTCTCCAAACTTAAAATGCCAACATGACCTACCACTACAGTTCTCTTTTTTAGGAGTAAATATTACGTGCAGAATTTGCATGTACATATAGTGATGGTATTAAATCGACCACACATAAATTTCTTCCTTTTTTTTTGGATGAAAAATATTATATCCGTACTACGCACGTAGAGGAACGTGCGTACATAATGAAATCACGCCACGATATCCCGCGCGACACAGCAAAAAAAACGACGCAGTAACACGGGGAATATTCCCTCCTGTGTTATTCATGTGTTATTGCGCGTTATTCNCAAAAAAAACGGCGCAGTAACACGGGAAATATTCCCTCCTGTGTTATTCATGTGTTATTGGCGCTTATTCATGTGTTATTGATGCGTTATTGTGTTATTATAACACCAAGAATATTCTCAGGATAGAATAACATACGAATTAAACACAATAATACTTGAATAACACGGGAAATATTCCCGACAGAGAAAAAAACGGTGCAATAACACGGGGGAATATTTTATCCCGTGTTATTCTTGTGTTATTGTGTGTTATTCATGTGTTATTCATGTGTTATTGTGTTATTATGCGTGTTATTCATGTGTTATTGTGTGTTATTCATGTGTTATTGATGTGTTATTGTGTTATTATAATATCAAGAATATTCTCAGGACAAAATAACACATGAATAACGCACAATAACACTTAAATAACACGGGGAATATTCTCAGGATACAATAACACATGAATAACATGGGGGGAATATTCCCCGTGTTACTGCGCCGTTTTTTTTTCTACGTCGCGCGGGATATCGTGGCGTGATTTCATTGGGTACGCACATTCATCTACGTGCGTAGTACTGATGTAATATTTTTTCGAGAGGGAGAGGGTGAAGTTGAACATTAGTGTTAATTATATTAAAAATTAATAATTAAAAAGAAATTTTTTTACTCTTGCAGAACAGTTCCCTCACATATTCCCAAAGTTTAGATGCTAAAGGCGAAATGTCCAATTTCTCTACAAGTGGTCCCCACAGGAAAGGCGTCCTATATAACTCCCGGGCTTCAAGGGATAGTGTAAAATCGTGAGAGGCAACGGGCAAACGATGCAGTTATTTCAGGAAATATATTACATTAGGACTTTTGATGTAGAGCAATGTTCAGATTGGAATATGTTATTCGATTATTTTGCGATGTTATTGGAATATTTCATCGCATTAATTGATTTCGGGTTATGTTATTCGGTCTATTCTCCGTGTTATTTCAATTTCTACTATATTATAGGAATAACACAGCCCCAAATCAAGTAATACAGGGGAATATTCCAATAATACTTCAGTCTCAAATCAAGTAACGTGATGAAATATTCTAATAACACCGTAAAATAATCGAATAACATCATTTAATATTCCAATAACATATCATTTTTATAAATAATACAAATGAAATTTCTTGTAAGACAAGTGAATATTCTAATCCGAATATAGTCCTAAATTAGGAGTCCTGATTTAATATTTTCCCGTTATTTTAAGGCTGGCAGAAGAAATGATAGCGTATAAAAGGAGACGTGGTGCGCTTGATCGAAGACTAGNTGGACTTTTGATGTAGAGCAATGTTCAGATTGGAATATGTTATTCGATTATTTTGTGATGTTATTAGAATATTGTGTCGCATTAATTGATTTGGGGTTATGTTGTTCGGTCTATTCTCCGTATTATTTCAATTTTTACTATATTATTGAAATAACATAACCCCAAATCAAGTAATACAAGAGAATATTTCAATAACACTTCAGTCTCAAATCCAGTAATGCGATGAAATATTCTAATAACACTGTAAACTAATCGAATAACACCATATAATACTTGAATAACACATCATTTTTATAAATAATACAGATAAAATATTCTAATAACACAGTCAAATATTTTAATCTGAATGTAGGCCGAGGAGCCTTGATCTAATATTTTTCCGTTATTTTAAGGCTGGCAGAAGAAATGATAGCGTATAAAAGGAGACGTGGTGCGCTTGATCGAAGACTAGNATGCTAATTGGGCATTTGTCTGATGCTAATCCATCAAAAATATTTTGACGTTAAGATGGGCTTCGTTAAATCATTTTGTGTCGGAATTTGTGTCAGGTTTTTATTTGTGTTCATATTTGCATCGAAAATTCCGACATTATAAATTTGCGTGGGAAAAACGGGTGTTGCAAGAGTAATGAGGCACTTGGGTCGAGCACGGCCGATGCAAATTAGCGTCAGCCATATCTGACACAAATTTGCTTTGACAATGACCCGCGCAATTTAGCATCGGCCTTGTTCGACGGAAGTGTGTTGAATTTGCGTCATCCTTTATCGAAGGAATTATTGCAGTACATAACGTCGGAATTTGCCGACGCTAATCTGACGCTAATTTGTAACAAAAAATAGCTAGATGATTAGATTTCTTCATACCTGCACAGAACAAACACGAGCAGCATAAGAGAACATTTATGTATCATTAGAACTAATAAAAGACAGCTCCCAAAAAATGATATCAAATTAAATCAATGTTCACAACTACAAAAACTGAAAGTTTGATTACACGGAAATGATAAAACTATATAATTAGCCTCTCTGTCGGGGGAACATCATCAAACACATAAGAAAATTCCTAATCATGCTCTTCCTCCTCCTCGAGAGCACTCATATGTGGCTTACTCTGATAATCAAAACTCTCCATCAACTGTGTCAGACTATCTGTAACCATCTGCTAACCTTCACGCACCTGTCGGAGCTCTTTATTCATCATCATCTTCAAATCTGGAGCAAATATTACATCCGGAGTCCAATAATGAAGCGTCGCGTGTCAAGTGGACCCACTGCAATACATTGAGATTGGTCAGTGTTAAAGTTCGTAGAGCTCACTTGACACGTGACATCGTATTATTGGACTTCAGATGCATCCGGAATCCTGACCTAATATTTTTCTTTAAAATGCGAGCTTTAATTGAAAAAAAAAGAATGAAACATAACTTATTGGGGCATTTGAACGGAGTTAATTAAAAGCTTACACATCACTTAGGCAAGTCATTGAATTCAAGACATCTTGAAAAAGCTTAAAATCTCTACTTATAAGCTTAGGTAGACTACACTATATAATTCGAGCAAATTTAATTGCAAATATATATTCATTCGTATAATATTGCAAACTAAAGAAAAAAATACATTATGTACGTTTAAACGTATGTGTATCCACGGTGAGGATGCACACGAAAAAATAAAAAACGGCATCCGTCTAGTGCAATAATCTTCATATGTACTGAGAAACACACACACGCACACGCACACGCACGCATACACGCACGCATACACGCACGCACGCACACTCACACGCACACACACGCATACACGCACGCACACGCACGCACGCGCACGCACGCACACACAGAGAGAACGTGCATAATATTTTCTCCAAACTTAAAATGCCAACATGACCTACCACTNAGGGCCAACATTCTTCCTGATTTTTGGTGATAAAGTTCATTTTGCTGTCTCTCTTCTTAAGTTTGTATTAAATGTGAATAATATATATGTGAATTAATAATATTATAACAGTTTTATAATGAATATAACTATAATATCACCACAATATTATTANCGGGCCAACATTCTTCCTTATTTTTGGTAATAAAGTTCATTTTGCTGTCTCTCTTCTTAAGTTTGTATTAAATGTGGATAGTATATATGTGAATTAATAATATTATAACAGTTTTATAATGAATATAACTATAATATCACCACAATATTATTAAATTCTCATCTAAGTCGTTCGTACATAATATTTCGCGCCTTTTTTAACTTTTTTTAATGATAACACGTGAAATATTATAATAATTTTCAAATGAGTCGTGTAAAATTTAAAGTAAATAAAAAAAAAACTAACATATGATGGCTGCCAATATCTTAANGTAATATTTCGCGCCTTTTTTAACTTTTTTTTAATGATAACACGTGAACTATTATAATAAATTTCAAATGAGTCGTGTAAAATTTAAAGTAAATAAAAAAAAAACTAACATATGATGGCTGCCAATATCTTAACTCAATACCAAAAAATAAAGAAAAAAAATGATGAAAAATAAAATATAAAAATATAATAGTTCAAAATTGAAAAATGAAATAAGAGTTTCAAACTTGAAAGGAAGTTCCCAAGCATACTAGCTAGCACCCAAGGCTTTTAGCAAAAGGCCAAAAAAGTATAGGTGAATGGTGGGATAGTTATGATATAGGCAATTGAATGTGGCATAGAGTAAGAAAATCTAATATAAACAAATATTATTATTATTATTATTATTATTATTATTATTATTATTATTATTATTATTATTATTATTATTATTATAAAAGGAATGACAGGTGGCTATGATACGAGTC
Organism: Phalaenopsis hybrid cultivar; assembly: GCA_002079205.1. Taxonomy (NCBI): domain Eukaryota; kingdom Viridiplantae; phylum Streptophyta; class Magnoliopsida; order Asparagales; family Orchidaceae; genus Phalaenopsis; species Phalaenopsis hybrid cultivar. The sequence continues at coordinate 43,399 of JXCR01133509.1, forward strand.
TCGACCATCCCTCATGTGTCTAAAATTCGAGTTCAAATGACACTCTGACCAGTTTGCTGGTAGTGACAACGGTCCTCGAATAGTTAGACACATGAAACTAGCTGAACGCACGACCTTCAAAGTGGTTGCTCTACCAACAAATCATGACTGGCTGACACACACAGATATATATATATATATATATATATANTTTCAATTTTTCCTTTATTTTTAAAATTTTTTTGTTTAATTGATTTTTAATATTTAGTTTTTTTAAAAAATAATAATATCTCAATCGAATAGAACAAATATGTTTTGTTTTAAATCAAAAAATTAAGCAAAACAAAGTTTAAAAAAAAAACCTTCCAATTAATGCTTCAAAATTCTCAATTATACTTCAAGTTCTTGATATGGGCTTATTCGCATTAGGATTGGGTCACTTTGAGTGTCATTGAGCTCGTGATTTAACCATAACTTTTGTAGAAATTAGAGGTTGGGTGCTACTAAATTTGAATCTAAAAAAAACCTTTAATGAAAATGCATCAAGATTCGTGCCTAAACTGGTGTCATCAGGTTAACGGGTTGGGATTGGGTCTGACCGAAACTGACCCGACTAGAACTATTTCACCAAAACCCAATCCAAATATTAAATAGGTCAAAAAAAAAAACAAACCAAACCCAGCCCATCTTCAATCTGCTAACTTTGACCCTACTTGTATAACACATTTAGCATAAGACATAAATGCTATTCGGTTTAAATTCAGGTCCATTTCAAGCCAATCTCAAGCCAATTGTGGTTCGACAGGTCAGCTTCCAGTTGATTAATCATCCCAAACCCGATCCAAAAAATTAAACATGTTAGACATCCTAATACGAATCCGACAATTTTTTCGAATCATATTCAGACTAAATTGTTTTGTTGTCTATTGTTGCCAAATAGTCTTTCATTGCTAAAATCATCATGCTTGCATTGGAAGTATTTTCTAATTTCCAACCTCAGTTGAGTTACCAACCCGCAGTACAAATGTTATTATAGCTTCAGCGTGTAAAAGAGGTGCAGCCAGGAAACAAACAAGAGAACACATCGTTGTTTTGGGGACTACCACAGAATGTGTGACCAAATATAGAATTCATTGCATGTTGTAAGGCTAAGAAAACATAAACAATAAGCTCTTGGACTTTAGTTGGTGTATGGTGATGGCTTGCCGAATAATATGTTTTCATGCATATGCATGTGAACATGGAGGCCATTGAAACTAATTGACTCCCCCTATTCCTATATATTTATATATCTAACATCTAAAGTTTACTTTTTTATATTTATATCAACCAAATATTTCATATCATGAAAATTAATGCAATTATTTTAACTTTTAATGAGTGGCATGCGCATGAAAATGCGGTGGTGAAGGAGTATGTATGTAAAAAATTTAAGTTTGGATGTCGGGTGTGTGAATACATATTTACGTTAATCCCAATTGGCGTCGGAAATTTACGGCGCTAATTGGGCATTTGTGTGACGCTAATCCCAATTAGCATCGAAAATATTCTGACGTTAAGATGGGCTTCGTTAAATCATTTTGTGTCGGAATTTGTGTCAGGTTTTTATTTGTGTTCATGTTTGCATCGAAAATTCCGACATAATAAATTTGCGTCGGAAAAACGGGTGTCGTAAGAGTATGAGGCACTTGGGTCGAGCACGGCCTATGCAAATTAGCGTCAGTCATATCTGACACAAATTTGCGTTGACAATGACCCGCGCCATTTAGCATCGGCATTGTTTGACGGAAATGCGTTGAATTTGTGTCATCCTTTATCGAAGGGATTATTGCAGTACATAACGTCGGAATTTGCCGACGCTAATCTGACGCAAACTTGTAACAAAAAATAGCTAGATGATTAGATTTCTTCATACCTGCACAGAACAAACACGAGCAACATAAGAGAACATTTATGTATCATTAGAACTAATAAATGAAAGCTCTAACATATCCAAAAAATGATATCAAATTAAATTAAAGATAAACCGATCAAAGTATTCGATGTTCACAACTATAAAAACTGAAAGTTCGATTACACGGAAATGATAAAAATATATAATTAGCCTCTCTCTTGGGGGAACATCATCAAACACATAAGAAAAATCCTAATCTTCCTCATCATAACCATGCTCTTCCTCCTTCTCCTCGAGAGCATTCATATCTCGCTTACTCTGGTAATCAAAACCCTCCATCAAACGTGTCAGACTATCTGTAACCATCTGCTGACCTTCACGCATCTGTCGGAGCTCTTCATTCATCATCATGACTTGCCTGGAAAGCTCCTCATGTTGAGCTTGTAATGAGCTAGGGCCACCCACAGCTGCATGGCATGTGAACGTTTGGCCTTAAATGCCATCCCCTTTGCTTTGAGGTTGTACAGTCTTACATTCTTCTTTCCCACCACCTGCGTCCACAACTCAAAATCAGATTGAGCAGTGATAGACTGACTACCACTACTGCTGGCCGACGGTGAGGTATCGCCAGTCATCTCCCTCTTTCTCTCCTGGAGCTTTCGTGCTCCTCCTGCATAACAAAATTCAAACATTAATTGGTATTTTAAACATTAATTGGAATATTATTAGCTCCACAAAAAATTAGAAAATTAAATTTTTTAAACTTAAATTTACCACCGAGACTGATTGGATACCTACTGTTGTGCATCTGTGCGCTGATGTGCAAGGACATACAACTCAGCGGTGGATGGTTCACTGTCAGGCTCCCTAGCTTGTATACATGATCAGATTAATATATGTATCACAAAATTAAATCTGAACTTCTGAATTTTTAGATAATTTTAACAGCCTCTGGTAGTGCTTCATGTTGAGGATCGAACCTCCGATGAGGAGAGCAGCCCCTCTGGCTCCCTCTATCATATGGTTTTACTAATTTATCTGTCTCCTCCTCT
>JXCR01133509.1:55723-86406 GCA_002079205.1 Phalaenopsis hybrid cultivar
ACAAAACTATATCATGCTTATGTAACCATCACAATGGGAAAACTGTGAATTTGTGTTTGAATTTGAATCATAAATAATGTCGGCGCAAAATTAGCGATCGATTTGTATGTGGTTAGCGTTGCCCGCGGTCCTACTCTCAAAAGAATCGATGCAGACGAATTCACACGCTAAATGGACGTTGTAGCATATGATTAGCATCAGATAATGCGACGCTCATATTACTTTTTAGCATCAGCATCAGCCGACGCTAATACTGTTGCAAAAGCCCTAAAATAGTGCTTTTGCATTAGGACTTTTGCGAACCGCAGTGGCCACTTCTTGCCTGAACTTCTCTACTTCCCTTCCGACTTCCCTTCATCGCATCCGAGTTTTTCCGGCGATTCCAACTTTTATTCACCTCTCCAACCTCGTCCAAGGTTAGAAATTTTCTTCCACACGTCTAAGCTTTAGTTCAACATAAGTTTTCATATTTAGGCTTAAGTCTTTTTTTTCCTATTCCTTCGTTAGACATGCAATATATATGGATTTCATGGTTTTACAAAAGTTAGAATGATATGTTCTTAAATAAAATTTTAGGTTTGAATTATGAAAATACACAAGAATTTTGTGCTATGTAATTTTAAATCTAATGATTTTACATAAAATCTGAAATGTGTGTAAATGATTTGTTTAGATTTGATATATGTAAATATATTAGGTTCGGGCTATGTATGTAAATATGTAAATATAAATATTTAGGTGCGAGATATGTAAATACATAAGGAATTTGTGCTATGTATGTAAATATGAAAATATTTGTGTTAGATATGTAAATACATAAGAATAGTGCTATGTATGTTAATATGTACTTTGATTGTAAATATGTAAGTCTGAAACTTTAGGTGTGAGAAATGTAAGTATATAAGAAGTTTGTCCTATGTATGTAAATATGAAAATTTATGTGTGAGATATGTAAATACATAAGAAATTTGTTTTATGTAAGTTTAGGGTGGAGTTAGACTAGTGTTTAAGTTTAGGGTGGAGTTAGACAAGTGTTGATTTTTGTTTGATTAATGGTAAGATAAGGATATGGTAATTTAATAGGTTAGTGGGTTGATGGGTTAGTTTGGGAGTTAATGGGTTAATTGGTTGATTTTCTGGATTTGTGGGCTTTGTGTTTCTGGTATGATGTATAGGTGGCCTAAGATTTTCGGCAGGATATGTAGATTGTATTCTGAACTTTCATCTAGGAATGAATTAGACTTTGATTTAAATAAAAAATATGACACTCGACTCGTATGATATTACTGAAGTTAAAATTAACATAAGATATGCAAAGTATGGCGCATTTGGCACGTCAGGTTAATCAGGTTTATTATCTTTGATATCCTGATCGAGCAAGGGATAAACTTGATTTGGTTGTTTTATTGAAGAATAGACCACAAAAAATTGTTGAGATGCAAAATGTTATCGAGCATGTTCCCTAAAAACCAGTTATGCCTCATTTTCATATATCGCTTAGCTCAATTGATGAGGGTTACCTCCAGAGGATACCACGAGACTTCCTGAAGATGTCCCTCTATATGTTGATGAAAATGATGATAATGTTGATGAAGACATTTATTTCTTCAACATTTAGATGATCAAATGAAACATAGTAAAACATGGTGTGTATGCTTGGATGTTTAGTTTGTGCACCCTCTTATGTAGTTATGGCATGTTTCGTGTTGGCATTCTACACTGTTCTGTCATATATTACATACTAACCCTGCTTACTAATTCTTTTTTTTTCCTTTTGCAGATGGAAAGTGTCATGCCCCCAGAGAGATCCTATGTTAAGGGGACTTTGGGGAACACATGTTGTAGGCTGAAGAACGTCGTTAGTAGCACTAACAGGTTCAACACTCTTGCAGCCACCTCAGTGATCCCTTTTGATGCCCCTCTTCTTGCACGAGTTCCTTCCCAGACACCATCGCCCACTTCTGCACCATATTTCTGCCTAGATTCCTCATCAGATGAGCCAGATCCCTCTACTTCAACAGCTAAGATGGTTGACTCCGCCGACAGAGTCTATATCGTGTCGGAGAGTGACTCGTAAGTCAAATATTTTTTTGTGCAGTAAAGTATTTTCAATTTTTATTCCAATTTATAATGTAACTAACGTTTCATTTGCAGGTTCTACCCTTCTAGGCCCACTCGTGATGCGTATCAATCAGATCATCTGAAGTAGGTATGATCAGCCATTTCTTACATGGAAGCAGATTTCAATTACGACTCGAGATTGTACTTTGGAGAGTTTGAGGTATGATATTTTAATTTGAAACAAAATACTACTTTCTACCTTTTTGTACTAATCAATCTTACATTATTGCTAATTTACAGAGGTCTTTTTACAAGTTATCAGAACATCACGAGCATATTCGATAGGTTTTTTAGATTCGTGTTAGGCATAGGCTCGGAAACATGTTTACTACAATTCAAAAGAAGAGGCAGACGCCCTCGTGGGTTGGTGAGGAGTCTGGGTTGAGTTAAACCGAGCATGGTCTTCTCCGGAATATCAGAGGAAGAGACAGACAAATCAGCAGAATCAGACAACGAAGGGAGCCAGAGAGGCCACAATCCACATTGGAGGTTCAATCCCCATACAGAGCACCTCTAGAGACTGGTAAGATTGCTCAAAATTCAGAAGCTTTCAAATTTATGTATTTATATGATTTATATTTATCTATTCATGTATACAAACCAAGGAACTTGATCGAGAGTCATCCGCTATAGAGTTGCATGCCATCACTCATAGGCGCTCGGGCACACAACAGTAGGTATCCAACCACTCTCAGTGTGTCACTGTAAGTAAAAAAAAAATTATTTTCCTCATCAGATAAGCTTTACTTCAACTAATTAGTGTTGAATTTTGTTATGCAGGAGGAGTACGAGTAGCTCCGAGAGAGACAGAGGAAGATGGTTGGCCAAACTTTGCCTTCTGCCAGCAACAGTGGTAGCCAGTCTACCACTGCTCAGTCTAATATTGAGTTGTGGACACAAAATGCGAGGAAGAAGAAGGGGAGAGTTTACGGTCGAAGAGCAAAGTGGATAGCATTTGAGGTCGAGTGCTCTCATGCAGTTGTGGGTGGCTCTAGCTTATTAGAGGTCTAGCATGAGGAGCTTGCTAAACTGGTTATGATGATAAATGAAGAGCTCCGATAGGTGCGTAAAGATCGACAGTTGGTTGCAGATAGTCTAGAACTCCTGATAGAGAGTTTTGATCACCGGGGCAAATGACATATGAGTATTATCGACGAGAATGAGGATGAGGAGCAAGGTTAGGGTTATTTTTATGTGTTTGTTGTTGTTCCTCCGCCATAGGGACTGATTTTTTTTTTTTTCATTTTTGTTTAACTGAACTTTTAATTTATGCAGTTGTGAACTTTGAACACCTTGATTCACTCATTTTTAATTTACTTTGGTATCATTATTTAGATATATTGGTGATTTCCTTTATCAGCTCTTATGGTAGATAAATGTCATATTATGCTGCTTGTAATTGTTCCGTGCAGGTATGTGAAAATCTAATCGTTATATTGTATTATTTTTTTGTTTATTGCAGGTTTGCGTCGGATTAGCGTCAGAATGTTCCAACACTAATAGCTACAATAATCAGCTCGATATCTGGTGTCGCTAATTCGACACTATGAAGAAATTAGCATTGGAATAAACTCAACGCAAATCAGCGTCGAACATGGCTGATGCTAATTAGCGTCCACCAATGTCAACACTAATTAGTATTGGCCATTTCCAACCCTAACATGACCTAAGTTAGTGTCACCCATATTGTTAACGAAAATTACAGTGGTGGAATCTTGAGACGCTAATTAAGTTCGACCCAAAATCAATTAATGATGCTCATTTTAACGTCAACATTTGTTTTACGCTAATCCAACGCTAAAAATGATTAGCATTCGAAAAATATCCAATTACCGTAAAAAATGTCTGACACTAATCTGGCATTTTCCTAAACTAACACATTTCATCCACAAGGTAGCATATAAGTAAAAATTGAAGATTAGGCGATAAATGCGAAGGCATAGGAATTGAGTGGTATATAAATAATCTCTCTAAAAACAAACATGAAGGAAAAAGGAATAACAAGAAGAAGAAGGAGAAGAAGAAGGAGATGATGATGAAGAAGGCATAATCTACTCAAGTCCTTTCACTTTTTAATAATTTTGCAGAACAAAATTGGAACTTCTTAAGTATAAATGCTAGAATTGCTCCAAACCAAATTACTAAAAGACACCATCAAACTGTGCCCAATTCAATATCTGCATGAGAAGGTCTTTGAATCCATAAAGCTAGAAAGACTTAGCATTTCTGCATCTATTGCTCAAACAAATTATAATTTCTTTCTTTAACTTTGTCGCAAATAATCATCACAATATTTACATCAAAATAGTTCATATTTTTGGGTATGAAGGCATTCTACCTTCCGAAAAACAAGCCTGTTCAATGTACCAACTCTCCAAGAAGTTGTTGGGGGTATATCTCATGCTTGCTTTACGTAAAGGTTCTCACCATCACTTTTGTATCTTACTGGTAGTGCAATCTAGATCAATTTTTTATGTCAAAAAATGTTTAATATATGCAATTTCATCATAAATTTTTAACATATTTTTTATGATATATCGCTTGAGATATTTAGACATTTAAGAATTTGTTTGTGGCAGCAGCACCGGTGCGGTGCAAGTTTGCTTGGTTTTACCCGTGTTGGGGTCGTCTGCATTTGACGTTTTTGACTATCATTAGGCCTCTCTATTCCATAGTTTCACTTTTNATGTTCTCCAAAATTATTAAAAAGTGAAAGGACTTGAGTAGATTATGCCTTCATCATCATCATCATCTTCTTCTTCTTCTTCTCCGTCTTCTGCTTGTTATTCTTTTTTCCTTCATGTTTGTATATACCACTAAATTCCTATGCCTTCGCATTTATCGCCTAATCTTCAATTTTTACATATATGCTACCTTATGCGTGAAATGTGTCAGTGTAGGAAAATGCCAGATTAGCGTCAGATATTTTTGACTCTAATTGGACATTTTTCGAATGCTAATCATTTTTAGCGTTGGATTAGCGTAAAAAAAATGTTGACGTTAAAATGAGCATCATTAATTGAGTTTGGGTCGAACTTAATTAGCGTCTCAAGATTCCATTGTTGTAATTTTCTTTAAGAATATGGGTGACACTAACTTTAGGTCATATTAGTGTCGTATATGGTCGACATTGGTGGACGCTAATTAGCATTGGCCATGTTCGACGCTGATTAGTGTTGAGTTTATTCCGACGCTAATTTCTCAATAGCTTCGAATTAGCGATGCCAGATATCGAGCTGATTATTGTAGCTATTAGTGTCGGAGCATTCTGATGTTGATCCAACACAAACCTGCAAAAAACAAAAAATCATACAATATAATGATTAGATTTTCACATACCAGCACAAAACAATCACAAGCAACATAATATGACATTTATCTACCATAAGAGCTCATAAAGGAAATCACCAATAAATTTAAATAATGATATCAAATTAAATTAAAAATGAGTGAATCAAAGTGTTCAAAGTTCACAACTGCATAAATTGAAAGCTCAGTTAAACAGAAAAGAAAAAAAAATATGACCAGTCCCTATGGCGGAGGAACATCAACAAACACATAAAAATAACCCTAACCCTGCTCCTCCTCAACCCCATTCTCATCGAAAACACTGATATATCGCTTGCACCGACGATCAAAACTCTCTATCATGAGTGCTAGACTATCTGCAACCATCTATTGGCCTTCATGCTCCTATCGGAGCTCTTCATTCATCATCATGACCTGTCTAGCGAGCTCTTTATGCTGGGCAAGTAAAGAGCTAGGGCCATCCACAACTGCACAAGAGCGCTCAGCCTCAAATGCTATTTGCCTTTGCTCTTAGGCCATAAAATCTCCCTTTCTTCTTCATTGCCGTCTTTATCCATAAGTCAAAATCAAACTGAGCAATGGTAGGCTGACTACCACTGCTGCTAATAGAAGACAAGGTTTGGCTAGCCATCTCCCTATGTCACTTCCGGAGTTCCTCACACTTCTTCTGCATAACAAAATTTAACATTAATTGGCATTTTGGATATTAATAGCCCCCCAAAATATAGAAAACTGAAATTTTTAACTTACATTGACACGTCGAGAGTGGTCAGTTAAGTTGTGTGCCTCGAGCGTCAATGAGTAATGATATGCAACTCTACAGTGGATGACTCTCGATCAAGTTCCTTGGAGTGTATACATGAAAAAATAAATATAAGTCATACATTTACATAAATTTGTCAGCTTTTGAATTTTGAGATAATCTTCCCAATCTCCGAAAGTGATTTGTGTGGGGAATCAAGCCTTCAATGTGGAGTGTGGCCCCTCTGGCTCCTTTCGTTGTCTTATTCTGTTGGTTTGTCAATCTTTTCCTCTGGTATTCTGGAGATGCCCATTCTCTGTTTAAATCAGCCCAGACTTCCTCATCCACCCACGGGGGCCTCTGCCCCTTCTTATGAGCGATATTGAACATATTCTCGTGCTCATGGCTGTCACAAACCTCAAAAATCTGTTGAAACTGCTCGATATGTTCCAACAACTAATAGAACGAGCTCTGCAAATTAGAAAATATATAAGTTTGATTAGTTTTAAAAAAGTAGAAATGAGCATTTTATTTCAAATTTAAGTATCATACCTTGGACTCCCTAAACCACATGTCCCAAGTGGCAGTCGGGAGAGAAATGATTTATCATACCGGCTCCAGATGATCTCTGTGATTCACATCATAGAGATCTCGAAGGGAAGAAAATGAAATTGAAATATTAGTTATAATACAAATTTGAATGAAAATTGAAATTATTATAATGGAAAAAAAAGAAAGTTAACTTACAAGGCTCCCTCCAACATAATATAGACTCTGTCAAAGGTGTCAGCCATCCCAGGTGCAGGGAGTCGAGAGGCTTGGATATCAAATGAGGAATCTAAACTTAAATATGATGCAGGTGTGGGAGGTGGTGCCTGTGGGGGAGCTGGTGCGGGAGAAGGGGCAATAAGAGAGATGATTGGAGTGGTTGCAGGAATGAGGCACCTCTTGGTGAGAGTGACAACAACCTTCGATATGTGTTCCTCAAACTCCCATTAACATGAGGTCTCTCTGGGGGCTAAGCAGTTGCCATATGCAGCAGGAAAAAAAAAGTAGAATTAGTAAGCAGGCTTAGCATGCAATATATGATAGAATGGTGTAGAATGCAACACAAAACATACCGTAACTATGCAAGAAGGTGCAGAAACTAAACATCTAAGTATCCATACCATGTTTTATTCTGTTTCATTTGATGATCCAGATGTTGAAGAACTTAAAAATTTCTTCATCAATCTCATCGTCATTTTCATCTATATATAGAGGGACTTCTTCATGAAGCCCAGTGTATCCTCTAGAGGTAACTCCTCATCGATTGAGCTAAACTTAATATAAAAATGAGACATAACTGATTTTTGTTGAATAGATTCGACAACATTTTACATCTCAACAATTTTTCGTGGTCTATTCTTTAATAAAACTGCCAAATCAAGTTTATCTTTTGCTCGATCAAGATATCAAAGATAATAAACATGACTAGTCTGACGTGCCAGAATAAATGTGTTACACTTTGCACATTTTTTGTTCAGTTTAATTTCAGTAATATCATACCAGTCGAGTGCCATAATTTTTATTTAAATCATAGCCCAATTTCATACCAAGATGAAACTATAGACAATAATATACATATCCTACCCAAAACCATAGGCCATCTATACATCATACCCGAAACGTAAATCCCATAAATCCAGAAAATCGACCAATTAACCCATTAACTCCCAAAATAACCCATCAACCACTAACCTATTAAATTACCATATCATTATCTTACCATTAACCAACCAAAAATTAACACTAGTCTAACTCCACCCTAAACTTACATAACACAAATTTCTTATGTATTTACATATCTCACACCTAAATTTTCAAATTTACATATTTACATACATAGCACTATTCTTATGTATTTACATATCTAACACCAATATTTTCATATTTACATACATAGCATAAATTTCTTATGTATTTACATATCTCGCACCTAAATATTTATATTTACATATTTACATACATAGCCCGAACCTAATATATTTACATATATCAAATCTAAACAAATCATTTGCACACATTTTAGATTTTATGTAAAATCATTAGATTTAAAATTACATAGCACGAAATTCTTGTGTATTTACATAATTCAAACCTAAAATTTTATTTTTAAGAACATATCATTCTAACTTTTGTAAAACCATGAAATCCATATATATTGCATGTCTAAAAGCTTAGACGTGTGGAAGAAAATTTCTAACCTTGGACGAGGTTGGAGAGGTGAATAAAAGTTGGAAAAACTCGAATGCGATGAAGGAAAGTCGGAAGGGAAGTAGAGAAGTTCAGGCAAGAAGTGGCCGCTGAGGTTCGCAAAAAGTCCTAATGCAAAAGCACTATTTTAGGGCTTTGGCAACAGTATTAGCGTCGGCTGATGCTGATGCTAAAAAGTAATATGAGCGTCGCATTATCTGATGCTAATCATATGCTACAACGTCCATTTAGCGTGTGAATTCGTCTGCTTCGATTCTTTTGAGAGCAGGACCGCGGGCAACGCTAACCGCACACAGATCGATCGCTAATTTTGCGCCGACATTATTTATGATTCAAATTCAAACACAAATTCACAGTTTTCCCATTGTGATGGTTACATAAGCATGATATAGTTTTGTGCACATTACATTAGTTTGTGAAGTATATGGGAGTGCCATTGAGTGCGCCATCCTAGAAGAAATTAACCAAGCTTTGCAATCTTCTTGTAATACTTGAGGTCTCAAAATGTGATAATGTANAGTCTGCATCGATTCTTTTGAGAGCAGGACCGCGGGCAACGCTAACCGCACACAAATCGATCGCTAATTTTGCGCCGACATTATTTATGATTCAAATTCAAACACAAATTCACAGTTTTCCCATTATGATGGTTACATAAGCATGATATTGTTTTGTCCACATTACATTAGTTTGTAAAGTATATGGGAGATGCCATTGAGTGCACCATCCTAGAAGAAATTAACCAAGCTTTGCAATCTTCTTGTAATACTTGAGGTCTCAAAATGTGATAATGTATAACATTATACATATATGAATGATAGGTATCATTAAAGTAATAATATATATGAAACCATACTCTTTCGATATTGGTTTGACCTATCTTTGTAAGTGTTGGGATATTTTACCCTCTATATCTCTTCACTTTTCTTCAGGANGCTTGAGGTCTCAAAATGTGATAATGTATAACATTATATATATATATATATATATATATATGAATGATAGGTATCATTAAAGTAATAATATATATGAAACCATACTCTTTTGATATTGGTTTGACCTATCTTTGTAAGTGTTGGGATATTTTACCCTCTATATCTCTTCACTTTTCTTCAGGANTAAAATATGAAAGAAATAACATGGGGCTTATTGAGGATGGTTTTCAATTTGGTTTATTGGTTTCTTTCTTTCTTCTCGTTTAGTGTTTACTTTGCATTGCCTTCTACTTTGTTTTATTGTTGTTATTGCATTCTATTGAATAGTTCTTCACCAGTGAGTTGCAATAAGCAAATCAAGATAAGTTGATTTATCTGTTACTAGAGATTGAGAAGTTATGCTTATTCTTTATAAAACAAAAAAACTAGTTATGAGAGAGGATTCTATAGGTGTCTCAAAAAAAGAACACTAGACACTTGTAACTTTTTTATATGGCCTCATGATTGTGAGGAATCCACTTTAGATAGTGATCATGACTAAAGATAAGCGTTAGCGAAAAAATTCTCCAGCTGACTTGATAATTATACATGAAGAGTAATGTTATAATAGCATTACTTATTGTTAATATAATTTTTAATTTTTTTTCCATGTGGTGCTAAGTGATGTATTACTCTTGATGTTGTATCAAAATGGACTTCTAACTTTTTTTTTAGCTGTTAAAATTTATTCTTGTTATTTTGTTTGAACTATTTATGAAATTATGGACTTACACCTAACACATGTTCATAATGACATTATAACCTTTTGCCTCATAAATAGCTGCAACAAAGCAGATCATCCAAACACGCATACTGTTTCACTAATAATTGCTTTCTAACATAAGCTTTTTACACATTAAATTAGCTACAATTTGCCCCAAACACACCCTAAGTTATATGATAGTCTTAGTTCATTATCACATTGGGCCAAATCATACTCAAACTCAATCTCAAACAATTCATTTCAACATTGAATACTAAAATCTCAATATTTTATGACCACATTTCTTATTAAATAAAAAGTGATCACACACACAAACACCTATATTATTAAATATCACATATTTTTATTTGCTTAAAGTTAATTTTCCTAAAATAGTTAATTTATGGCCCTTCAAAATTTTTGGATTTAAAAATCATAATTTTTTACTAAAAATATTTATTATTTTTTAAAATAATTAATTTATATCTTCATCAAAAAAAAAAATTTTTTTACTCCACTATTATCTGCATATATAATATGTCAAAATATCCCATTGTACAAACTTGGAACATGAGTATCCTATAACATAAATTAAAATATCAACAGATCATGAAGGATCAATACAAATAAAATCAAAAGGGTAAATTCATAGTAAAAATAGTAGCCAACATAAAACAAGACAAAGAACTGTTAGTGAAAGCATATAAGAGAGGTGTTCAAATAACTTAGGAACAGTTAAGGCAAGGTACAAATTTCTTGTTACTAAATTAGAGGACAGTAAAGTTCTGGATCGATAAATAGCACTATTTTACCAAGAAATGTATAAGGATTTATGACATTGATTGATAAAAAAAAACTATTTTTTAAAATAATAAATTTGAGTAGCATATTTAAAATTTATTAATAATCATAATTAAAAAGGGAAATAAAAGACTGATCAAGGATAGATAAGGTATTATCAAATAGAGCACTTACAAATATATTTGCTCAATGAGGCAAGAGTTTGAGGTCTAATATAATATCAATGGATGTATCCATTTGAATATGATATAAATATAACTTGTATTTTATCACACTTAATTTTTAATAATACAATAAAAGTTTAAATATATTGAATGAATTATGAAAAGTAAAGCACATCTTAAAGGGCTCAATTTATAAGCATATTTAGCTTAAGAGATATCTAGTTTCTACCCTTATTACTTTGATTAGCTATATGCACAATGCAATGTTGGCAAGGCTATAGAGACTTCATTGACATTATTATCTAATTTTTAAATAATAGGTAAATCATCAAGTAAAAAAAACTTCAAGGCATATAAATAATAGAGGCATTAATGCACCAACAATCCATAATCTATTAAATGATAACGAAATTCAAAAATGCCTTGAGTATGACAGTTAAGCCGACATTTGAATATTTTCTTATGGGAAGATTTGCAGCACCTTATATATTAAATGATAAGCACCATATACTTAGGAAGAGAATGGTAAATGATAGGTGATATGTATCATGGAAAAATCATTATCACTATTTCTTGATTTTTAAGGTATTTTTATATAAATAGATATCTGAAAGAGACATCATATCTATGGAGCTATACAATAAACCATATTAACACCAAGTAAGCCACCATTGGATAGATGTTTAGCTCGCCAAGTTTATGTAAGCTTATTATTGAAACAAAAATCACTTAAAATTATTTTTTTTTATTAACATCAAGAATTTTTATAAGATGGATGCAAAAGATTAATGTATGAATTTAGTGCTCAACAAGCAGAGGAAGCTTGAATGGATAGTGTGACCAGTCAAAGTTNGATAGATGTTTAGCTCGCCAAGTTCATGTAAGCTTATTATTGAAACAAAAATCACTTAAAATTATTTTTTTTTTATTAACATCAGGAATTTTTATAAGATGGCGCGAAAGATTAATGTATGAATTTAGTGCTCAACAAGCAGAGGAAGCTTGAATGGATAGTGTGACCAGTCAAAGTTTGATATATATAGAGAGGCTATTTGTGGAAAAATGAAAGGTGAAATATTTTATTTAGGCCATAAATGGTTGGCATATGATGCATGCTATTCTTACTCTGGAGATGAAGTTGATTCGATGGATAAGCTAGGCACAAGACATGTAGTAGGATTTTCTAAAGATATAGAGATGCAAATAATTTCTTTAATGGAAGCTTCGATGATTGTGTAATGCAACCTAGAATAGAGAAATTATAAGACAAAAGAAGAATGTGAAGATCAACCCATGAAAAATGAGCATGAGGATAAGAAGGATGAATAGATGGAGAAGAAGTGTGCCATTGTGAGAGTTCATTATGTTAAGAAGTTTTTATTCTATTTGACAAATATTTGTAATTTTCATCTTTTAAAATGGATTTCATGATCATTATAATTTGATGAATTATTATGAAAACATTATAAGTAATTGTAACACTACAAAAAAAAGATATTATTTTTTATATGTTGCACATGTAAGAATTTACGAAAAATCAATTATCCACTTTTTTCATTATTTACAAGTTTCCTTTGGAGTTTATGTGGTCATTCCATCACTAAGATCAATAGAGGGATACCAATAATAGAGTATTGGCCAAAATTTTTTTTAGTGATTTATGGTGAAAACAACAATTTTGTTGGAAAATTTTCAACTAATTTCATTACTTTAGATTTCTACAGTTTGTTTCACTTATAGAACATCTTCTTTTGTGATTGAAATGTCATTAATAATCTACCAATGCTAATCTCTGGTTGATTTTTCTCTTGAAGGAATGCATTTTCAACTGAGAGATTACTTTCAAATTAATATTCACTAATAATCCATAAGAAATTGGTGTCTCTAAATAAAAATAATAAATTATTATTAGAATTTTCAATAAAAATAAGACTATTTTCCATAGTGAGAAGACTGATCCTCTATGTCTCAAGGAGAGAGCTTCGAGACATTAGAAGTATTTATATGTTATAGAAGTCAAGCAGGACAATTTTATGTGCCTGATCATCAAAAATAGCTGCAAATGTTTCCAGCAATATTTTCTTTTTCAATAAAAAAATCTACACTATATAGCCCTTCTTTTAAGTGATTGCCTTTTCTAGTTATTTTTGGATTATTTTTGGAGCATCTATTAAGAAAATCAATATCTTTTAGATCAACTAAACATCTATCAATATCATGTAAAAATGCATTCTAAAGAACTCAATAGGCAAAATTTATCAAATGACCCACCAAATGTAGTAAAAAAATCAAGATAAAAAACACATAAAAAAGTGTGTTCAGAGAAATATATACCTCAGATGGACCTAATTATTTCATTTAAAGATCTTTGGTTAGACTTCTACCCTAAAAGTTGCAATGAACTCTTTGGCAGTATATATTGGCTCTAATTTTTTGAAATAGTGCAATTAAAGATTAAAAATTGATTTAAAATATTTCATTTGTACATCAAAATAAAAGGTACAACTAATATTTACTATCAACTCACATCTAAAAAAGGACAAATTTTTAATTCTATTCAGGATTCTTAAAACCAGAATGAATCTTTAAGGTAGACACATACTTATAAACAAAAAATGAAGCAAGTTTTGTGCCTCATATTTCATATTCACATTACATCCTAAAAATTCTTCATACATTTTTCTTATTCATATTGATTGAAAATAAAATGAAAAAAGCTTGACATCTTTCTTTAGTCAATTTGGGTAATCAGAGAAACATCTTAATTGACTCTAGCAAGAGATGCTTATTTCNGGGTTGTCTTCCTTTTGTGTGGTGGTAAGTTTTTTTTATAGTGCCTTCTATGTAATATTCTCTAGTTTCTTTAGCATGCAAAAATATAAAATTGATAGACATGGGGCTTATGTGGCTCGTGCGCTCAGCTGTATTTGATTATGACTTATGTCTGGAGTTTTCTAGTTTCTTTGGTATGTTGAAATATAAAATTGATGAGTATGGGGCTTATGGGGCTCTCTTCTTTCTGTTTGCATTCGGTGGTCATTGGTTATGACCTGGTGGCTCTCTTGGTTTCATTAGTATGCTAAAATATGAAAGAAATAACATGGGGCTTACTGAGGATGGTTTTCAATTTGGTTTATTGGTTTCTTTCTTTCTTCTCGCTTAGTGTTTACTTTGCATTGCCTTCTACTTTGTTTTATTGTTGATATTGCATTCTATTTAATAGTTCTTCACCAGTGAATTGTAATAAGCAAATCAAGATAAGTTGATTTATCTGTTACTAGAGATTGAGAAGTTGTGCTTATTCTTTATAAAACAAAAAATCAGTTATGAGAGAGGATTCTATAGGTGTCTCAGAAAAAGAACACTAGACACTTGTAACTTTTTTATATGTCCTCATGATTGTGAGGAATCCACTTTAGATAGTGATCATGACTAAGGTTACGCTTTAGCGAAAAAATTCTCCAGCTGACTTGATTAATAACATTACTTATTGTTAATATAATTTTTAATTTTTTTTCCATGTGGTGCTAAGTGATGTATTACTCTTGATGTTGTATCAAAATGGACTTTTAACTTTTTTTTTAGCTACTAAAATTTATTCTTGTTATTTTGTTTGAATTATTTATGAAATTATGGACTTACACCTAACACATGTTCATAATGACATTATAACATTTTGCCTCAAAAATAGCTGCAACAAAGCAGATCATCCAAACACACATACTGTTTCACTAATAATTGCTTTCTAACATAAGCTTTTTCACATAGCTACAATTGCCCCAAACACACACTAAGTTATATGATATTCTTAATTCATTATCACATTGGGCCAAATCATACTCAAACTCAATCTCAAACAATTCATTTCAACATAGAATACTAAAATCTGAATATTTTATGACCACATTTCTTATTAAATAAAAGGTGATCACACACACAAACACCTATATTTTTAAATATCATATATTTTTATTTGCTTAAAGTTAATTTTCCTAAAATAGTTAATTTATGGCCCTTCAAAATTTTTGGATTTAAAAATCATAATTTTTTACTAAAAAAAGTGATTATTTTTTAAAATAATTAATTTATATCTTCATAAAAAAAAAATTTTTTTACTCCACTATTATCTGCATACATAGTATGTCAAAATATCCCATTGTACAAACTTGGAACATGAGTATCCTATAACATAAATTCAAATATCAACAGATCATGAAGGATCAATACAAATAAAATCAAAAGGGTAAATTCATAGTAAAAATAGTAGCCAACATAAAACAAGACAAAGAACTCTTAGTGAAAGCATATAAGAGAGGAGTTCAAATAACTTAGGAACAATTAAGGCAAGGTACAATTTTCTTGTTATTAAATGAGAGGACAGTAAAGTTCTAAATCAATAAATAGCACTATTTTATCAAGAAATGTATAAGGCTTTATGACATTGATTGATAAAAAAAACTATTTTTAAAAATAATAATTTTGAGTAGCATATTTAAAATTTATCAATCATCATAATTAAAAAGGTAAATAAAAGACTAATCAAGGATAGATAAGGTATTATCAAATAGAGCACTTACAAATATATTTGCACAATGAGGCAAGAGTTTGAGGTCTAATATAATATCAATTGATGTATCCTTTTGAATAGGATATAAATATAACTTGTATTTTATCACACTTAATTCCTAATAATACTATAAGAGTTTACATATACTTAATGAATTACAAAAAGTAAAGCACTTCTTTAAGGGCTCAATTTATAAACATACTTAGCTTAAGAGATATCTAGTTTCTACTCTTATTACTTTGATTAGCTATATGCACAATGCAATGTTGGCAATGCTATAGAGACTTCATTGACATTATTATCTAATTTTTAAATAATAGGTAAATCATCAGGTAAAAAAAACTTCAAGGCATATAAATAATAGAGGCATTAATGCACCAACAATCCATAATCTATTAAATTATAACGAAATTCAAAAATGCCTCGAGTATGACGGTTAAGCCAACATTTGAATATTTTCTTATGGGAAGATTTGCAGCACCTTATATATTGAATGATCAGCACCATATACTTAGGAAGAGAATTGTAAATGATAGGTGATATGAATCATGGAAAAATCATTATCACTATTTACTGATTTTTAAGGTATTTTTATATAAATAGATATCTAAAAGAGACATCATATCTATGGAGCTATACAATAAACCATATTAACACCAAGTAAGCCACCAGTGGATAGNATGTTCACACAAAATATACAAAAATATAGTCAGAACGTCATTGTTTGAAAATACGGTCTATAAACGTTATAGTTTTTGAGAAATTATTGCATCAGCTGTCCAATAAGAGGGGTCAAGTTGCAATTTGGGCTCACTGACATACACGGTTCGGGTCGAGTTGCCACATGATACCCTATTATTGGACAACTGATGTAAATTTGTCACATTAGATTGTCAATCACCTTTGTGTTTGTTTTGCAGGCTCTAAGCTCGCCGTACTTGAATATTGCATCAAGGAAAACAAGACTACCTGTAAGATATCATTAAACCTAACCCCAACACCAAATTACTATAGGAAACATGATGAATATTGAAAGAGCATCGGAAATTTACGGAAACAAAAGATATATTTTCATGAACATAACAAAACCTTAAAGTTTTATCCTTTATATTGTATAGGTGAGAAGATCAAATTCATTCTTTGCTCCCATCATTGTTTCACTCAAACATGACAATAATAGCTCTCTTTTCTTAAAGCTATTCCCTTTTATTTAAAATCACAACTTTTAGTTTTAAAAGCCAACGGTCTTTTTATTGGTATATCATGCATGGCATTACAAAAATACCTTCCGGTAAAATAATTTACATTTTCTAAGTTAAATATATAAAAACATTCTAAGCCCAAGCATGAAATTGTTGAAGAAGGGTTTAGCGGTATTGAATGGAGATAAGCCTTCATCTTAAAATTTTCTATANACGGTAAAATACTTTACATTTTCTAAGTTAAATATATGAAAACATTCTAAGCCAAAGCATGAAATTGTTGAAGAAGGGTTTAGCGGTATTGAATGGAGATAAGCCTTCATCTTAAAATTTTCTATAAGAAATCTAAGACTTATTATAAGACATTTTCAATTAATGGGAGCTTGATGGAATTTTTCAGGCACAGGGAGAAAGGAGTTGTATATTTCCAGAAGACCCTGGTCAAGTATTCTTCTCAACACTGAATCTTAAGTTCTTCTGTTCTTTTTTTCTTTTTTTTTTATTTGCACGGTTACGCCGGACAACGAACGCAATGCACGAAAAGAGTGGAGGGTAAAAAGAAANCCAAAAGGAATGGAGGGGAAAAAAAAACTGGTCCGGTGTATCTTGTTGGTTTGAGCCTGGAGTCCCTCAATATTTTTTCGTGGATTTAAGTGGTCAAATCGGCACTATGATTCGCGAGAGAATATTGCATCCGGACTCCGGACGCAACATTCCGGAGTACAGTGAAAACTTGCCGCTTAGCAAGTGGGTCCCACTATAATATATGGGTCTTCTTATCACGTGACAAGTTTTCACTAGACTACATACGTGGATACAAAAAATTTTAATCATCCACACCTACAAATATGAGCACTCAATATTTTCTTCTTATTTTGAAAACTTACACTCTGAAACCAACTTAGCCAAAGCGGCTTAGCACCTCTGAATCAAACTTGAGTTCCTTAAAAGAAGAGGACAAAATTTAACGATAACTAATAAACCCTTTAAGATCTACAGCTGCTTTTTCATATAAAAAAGGACATTGAGAGAGAGCTTTACAGCCTTTAAGGCTTCTCTCTGAAAATAAAGCTAAAAGCTTTGTTTTGCTTTATTTGACACTAATATCTTTGCTATGGTACCATGACAGTTGTTGAATGATAATTGCATGAAGAGAGGTCCAGTTGATCAGGTAATAACAGCCATTAAGTGTGTTATGCAGCATATCAATCAATGTCATGTTTAAATTTTATGTCGAATTAGTTCTTTTAATTTCTATGTTATTTTCTTATAAGAAAATAGATAAATTAGTATTAAAATAAAAATAAGCATTTATTTGCTTATTTTCTTGGATAGTAATAGTAAGCTTTATATATAAAAAAAAGGAAAATTCGTTTAAAAATACTATGTTTAATATTAAATACATGAATTTAAAAAAAAAAAACAATAAATTTAAGGTTTAACAGCCCTTAATTTGTATTTATAAATGTTTCTTGACTTGTAGATATAACTTGAGAAATAAAATGTCACTTTATATATATATATATATATTGAGATGATTGATTAAACTTAAATCATAATAAATATTGGTTAATTATTTTCTTGCATGATAATATTTATTAGGACGGCAATGTTGAGATAAAAAAGGATTTAAGGAGTAGGGGACTGTGCCTGGTTCCAGTATCATGTACATTACATGTTGGCAGCGATGATGGAGTTGATTACTGGTCTCCATCAATCGGTGGANCCTCTATGTCTCATGCTTCATTGAGTTTGTAATAAGGAGGAGCTTCGAGACATTAGAAGTATTTATATGTTATAGAAGTCAAGCAGGACAATTTTATGTGCATTATCATTTATGTGCTTGATCATCCAAAATAGCCCATAAGGTCTTAACTTAAGCTTTGCAAATGTTTCCAGCAATATTTTCTTTTTCAATAAAAAATATCTACACTAGATAACCCTTCTTTTAAGTGATTGCCTTTTTCTAGATAATTTTATGTGGATTATTTTTGGAGCATCTATTAAAAAAATCAATATCTTTTAGATCAACTAAACATCTATCAATATCATGTAAAAATGCATTCTAAAGAACTCAATAGGCAAAATTTATCAAATGGCCCACCAAATGTAGTAAAAAAATCAAGATAAAAAACACATAAAAAAGCGTGTTCAAAGAAATATATACCTAACCAGACTAACCAGACTAGGGCTCAATAATGGGGACTAGAAGAATGGGGGGGGTGGGGGCGATGGGACAATTGATTCCTCATATGGAGCTAATTAGTTCATTTAAAGATCTTTGGTTAGACTTCTACCCTAAAAGTTGCAATGAACCCTTTGGCAGTATATATTGGCTCTAATTTTTGAAATAGTGCAATTAAAGATTAAAGATTGATTTAAAATATTTCATTTGTACATCAAAATAAAAGGTACAACTAATATTTACTATCAACTCACATCTAAAAAAGGACAAATTTTTAATTCTATTCAGGATTCTTAAAACCAGAATGAACCTTTAAGGTAGACACATACTCATAAACAAAAAATTAAGCAGTGCAAAAACATTGAAGTAAATCACTTAAGCTCAAAGAAGCAAGTTTTGTGCCTCATATTTCATATTCACATTACTTCCTAAAAATTCTCCATACATTTTTCTTATTCATATTGATTGAAAATAAAATGGAAAAAAGCTTGACATCTTTCTTTAGTCAATTTGGGTAATCAGAGCAACATCTTAATTGACTCTAGCAAGAGATGCTTATTTCAAACCAACTAAAGTAGTTCTTAATCACCTCCATAAAACACTGCTTTTATTCGGAAAGCACTGCCACCACCTTTCTTTCCCTACTTTTGCAAAAGCCACCAAGAAAAAAGAAAAGAAAGAAAGCAAAGCAAAGTTAAGTTGCAAAAAAAATAAATAAATAAAGGTAAAACACAGAAGAGAGGTGCACAAAATATTAAAGAAAGGAGAGGGTAAATATGAGGTTCCTGGAAACAGTATCACTCCTTTCTCTCCTCTTAAATCACAGCCACAGAAACAAAGAAAGCAAGGCTTCCAAAGATTGACCTCAGGGTGGTAGGAAAGGGAGGAAGAAGAAAAGAAAGATAAAAGGAGTGAGGGAGGAAGAGCTTGAGAAAGCTCTTTAGAGTTTTCAGGAATGAATAAATCAGGTGTTTTTCAAGGCTCTCTTTTGCAGCAGCAGATGGTGGGAGGAAGCCCTTCATGGTGGAGCATGAACCATCTAAGACCTAATAATGGAGAAACCTCTCCTCTTCTCCACCCTCATGCTCTCCAACAACATCTTCAGCCCTCCAATTCTCTTTCCTTGAACTCTTTGTATGAGAGCCAAGAACTTCCACAATCATGGAGCCAACTGTTGCTGTAATTATATCCTCTCTCGCTCTCTCTCTCTCCCTCTCTCTCCCTCTCTCTCTTATAATTCGTAAGTCTACTTTTAAATTAGAAGATTAGCACAGTTAACTTCATCAATTTTCCTTTTCAATCTTATAAGAAAAAATCAAACTACGAAAAAAAAGATTTTTTTTGATAAGAAATCACACCTTCCATGAAAGCAAGACATCAACTTTAATGTTTTTTCATACATAATTTTGNCTGTTCACACAAAATATACAAAAATATAATCAGAACATCATCATTGTTTGAAAATACGGTCTATAAACATTATAATTTTTTAGAAATTATTGTATCAGCTGTCCAATAAGAGGAGGCCAGGTGACAATTTGAGCCCACTGATATACACGATCCGAGTCGAGTTGCCACATGACACCCTATTATTAGACAACTGATACAAATTTGTCACATTAGATTGTCAATCACCTTTGTGTTTGTTTTTGCAGGCTCTAAGCTCGCCGTACTTGAATATTGCATCAAGGAAAACAAGACTACCTGTAAGATATCATTAAACATAGGAAACATGATGAATATTGAAAGAGCATAAAAAATTTACGGAAATAAAAGATATATTTTCATGAACATAACAAAACTTTAAAGTTTTATCTTTTATATTGTATAGGTGAGAAGATCAAATTCATTCTTTGCTCCCATCATTGTTTCACTCAAACATGACAATAATAGCTCTCTTTTCTTAAAGCTATTCCCTTTTATTTAAAATCACAACTTTTAGTTTTAAAAGCCAACGGTCTTTTTATTGGTATATCATGCATGGCATTACAAAAATACCTTACGGTAAAATACTTTACATTTTCTAAGTTAAATATATGAAAACATTCTAAGCCAAAGCATGAAATTGTTGAAGAAGGGTTTAGCTGTATTGAATGGAGATAAGCCTTCATCTTAAAATTTTCTATAAGAAATCTAAGGCTTATTATAAGACATTTTCAATTAATGGGAGCTTGATGGAATTTTTCAGGCACAGGGAGAAAGGAGTTGTATTTTTCCAGAAGACCCTGGTCAAGTATTCTTCTCAACACTGAATCTTAAGTTCTTATGTTCTTTTTTTTCTTTTTCTTTTTTTTTTATTTGCACGGCTATGCCGGACAACGGACGCAATGCACCAAAAGAGTGGTGGGAAAAAAGAAAATTACCCTGGTGTATCTCGTTGGTTTGAGTCTGGAGTCCCTCAATATTTTTTCGTGGATTTAAGTGATCAAATTNATTTCCAGAAGACCCTGGTCAAGTATTCTTCTCAACACTGAATCTTAAGTTCTTCTGTTCTTTTTTTCTTTTTTTTTTATTTGCACGGTTACGCCGGACAACGAACGCAATGCACGAAAAGAGTGGAGGGTAAAAAGAAAACTACCCTGGTGTATCTCGTTGGTTTGAGTCTGGAGTCCCTCAATATTTTTTCGTGGATTTAAGTGATCAAATTGGCACTTTATCATTCGCAAGCGGACTACGGACGCAACATTCTGGAATACTGTGAAAACTTGTCACTTAGCAAGTGGGTCCCACTATAATACTATGGGTGATTTCTGAAAAGACGTGTGGCCCTCTTACCATGTGACAAGTTTTCACTGGACTACAGACGTGGATACAAAAAATTTTAATCATCCACACCTACAAATACGAGCACTCAATATTTTCTTCTTATTTTGAAAGCTTACACTCTGAAACCAACTTGGCCAAAGTGACTTAGCACCTCTGAGAATCAAACTTGAGTTCCTTGAAAGAAGAGGACAAAATTTAACCATAACTAATAAGCCCTTTAAGATCTAGCTGCTTTTTCATATAAAAAAAAGGACATTGAGAGAGAGCTTTACAGCCTTTAAGGCTTCTCTCTGAAAATNTAAGTTTTCACTGGACTACAGACGTGAATACAAAAAATTTTAATCATCCACACCTACAAATACTAGCACTCAATATTTCCTTCTTATTTTGAAAGCTTACACTCTCAAACCAACTTAGCCAAAGTGACTTAGCACCTCTGAGAATCAAACTTGAGTTCCTTCAAAAGAAGAGGACAAAATTTAACCATAACTAATAAGCCCTTTAAGATCTACAGCTGCTTTTTCATATAAAAAAAAGGACATTGAGAGAGAGCTTTACAGCCTTTAAGGCTTCTCTCTGAAAATAAAGCTAAAAGCTTTGTTTTGCTTTATTTGACACTAATATCTTTGCTATGGTACCATGACAGTTGTTGAATGATAATTGCATGAAGAGAGGTCCAGTTGATCAGGTAATAACAGCCATTAAGTGTGTTATGCAGCCCATCAATCAATGTCATGTTTAAATTTTATGTCTAATTAGTTCTTTCAATTTCTATGTTATTTCTTATAAGAAAATAGATAAATTAGTATTATAGTAAAAATAATCATTTATTTGCTTATTGGATAGTAATAATAAGCTTTATATATAAAAAAAAAGGAAAATTCTTTTAAAAATACTATGTTTAATATTAAATACATTAATTAAAAAAAACAATAAATTTAATGTTTAACAGCCCTTAATTTGTATTTCTAAATGCTATATATATATATATAACGATGATTGATTAAACTTAAATCATAATAAAAATTGGTTAATTATTTTCATGCATGATAATATTTATTAGGATGGCAATGTTGAGATAGCAAAGGATTTAAGGAGTAGGGGACTGTGCCTCGTTCCAGTATCATGTACATTACATGTTGGCAGCGATGATGGAGTTGATTATTGGTCTCCATCAATCGGTGGATGCTTTCGATAGGCTCAATTTGGACTTCAAAAGAGTTGAATTAATGGTGGATATATCATCAAGAGCAGTCACTCTGTTGGAGAAGAAGAAGNACATATCAATCAATGTCATGTTTAAATTTTATGTCTAATTAGTTCTTTTAATTTCTATGTTATTTCTTATAAGAAAATAGATAAATTAGTATTATAGTAAAAATAAGCATTTATTTGCTTATTGTAATAATAAGCTTTATATATAAAAAAAAGGAAAATTCTTTTAAAAATACTATGTTTAATATTAAATACATGAATTAAAAAAAACAATAAATTTAAGGTTTAACAGCCCTTAATTTGTATTTCTAAATGCTATATATATATATATAACGATGATTGATTAAACTTAAATCATAATAAAAATTGGTTAATTATTTTCATGCATGATAATATTTATTAGGATGGCAATGTTGAGATAGCAAAGGATTTAAGAAGTAGGGGACTGTGCCTCGTTCCAGTATCATGTACATTACATGTTGGCAGCGATGATGGAGTTGATTACTGGTCTCCATCAATCGGTGGATGCTTTCGATAGGCTCAACTTGGACTTCAAAAGAGTTGAATTAATGGTGGATATATCATCAAGAGCAGTCACTCTGTTGGAGAAGAAGAAGAAGAAGATTGACTGCTCTTGATGCTATGCACAAGTTATTTAAGAATCTTAGGGGTGGGGTGGGGGTGATGAGGGAGCTAAAATGATGTATCAGCTTATCACACTTTTGATTTGAAGATATGTACTTCTTTTGTAAGAAACATTTTATTTACTTTTAATGAATGCCACTTATATGTACAACATTGGTCAATTGGAGACTCTGATAATTATTGTTATTGGTGGTTATGTTTATATGGATCATTATAAAACTATTAACTTTGAAAAAATATATATGTAATATTGTGTGATCCTATTTGAATTTTGGAGTTATGGGAAGTTGGATATGATATTTGATTTGGAATAAATCATTACAAAGAAGAGTTCTCTTGATTGAGTAAAGTTGTTTCTTCAAACAATCTAACTTTGTTGTTGTANATAATTATTGTTATTGGTGGTTATGTTTATATCGATCATTAAAAAACTATTAACTTTGAAAAAACATATATATATAATATTGTGTGATCCTATTTGAATTTTGCAGTTATGGGAAGATGGATATGATTTTTGATTTAGGAGAAATCATTACAAAGAAGAGTTCTCTTGATTGAGTAAAGTTGTTTCTTCAAACAATCTAACTTTGTTGTTGTAGAAATTAAAGGAGAATGTTTATTTATAAATGTGCACATAAATATTATATCAATATTGTAGATAAAAATTGCATGAAAATTTCAAAAATTACCAAAATGTTTGAAAATTTTCCAAGAAGGGTGCAAATTTTCTCTTTCTACACTCCTTCATATACTATAGAAAAAAAGAGCTAAAACCGATGATAGAACCAACGGCCTCAATTGAAAAATCTTCTATTTTTCGATTATGATCTAGATTATTTACGACAACATAACTACAAGACAAGCAGTCACTTATCGACAGAAATATTTTTTTGACTTTTTTTAATTATTACCGACGTATTAAACAGTTGGTTATAAGCAAATATTAACCAATAGTCATATTTCGTCAGTTATCTTAGAATCTGCNTATATACTACAGAAAAAAAGAGCTAAAGCTGATGATAAAACCAACGGTCTCAATTTGTGTCTGAAAAATTTTCTATTTTTCGATTATGATCTAGATTATTTACGACGACATAACTACAAGGCAAGCAGTCACTTATTAACAGAAATATTTTTTTGACTTTTTTAATTATTACCGACGTATTAAACAGTTAGTTATAAGCAAATATTAACCGATAGTCATATTTCGTCAGTTATCTTAGAATTTGCAGATAAATTAACGACACATATTGTTAATAAACAATTTTTTCCTTGTCGGTAAAAGTGTTAAGAACTGATAGATTTAAAGTCGCTTATTAGTCGTTAGAAATAATCCATTAAATCGCCTAAATCATGGCCCTCCCCCTCTTTCCCTAATCATCTCCCTCGCTTACTCCTCTCTCCTCGAAGCTCTCTCCTCCCCGAAACCATCGCATCTCCCTCCACCCTCCAAAATCATTGCATTCATTATTGAACCCTCACGAGATAGTCGCAATAGGATCTAGTTGGGAAAGCATTGACGGGAATGTGGCTTACAGTGACTGAAAAGTCCCATTTTACTCTTGCATCTGCTCCTCTTCCATCTGAAACGACTGAAGAAGGTAACTTCTCCTCATTTTCATTTCTTATTTCCATTTCTTTCGAGGAATGCATTTAGGAACTAGAAAAAAATTTGACCAAATATTTTTCTATTTTAGTTGGATTACATGAAAGATTGGCTTTAAGCCCATATGTTTTTTGCATTCATTATGGATACTCTTTCTAGACATTTACAAGAGGATGTAACTTGGTGTATGCATTTTTTCGGCGATATCTTTCACGTGGATAAGACGGCAGAAAGAGTTTAGGAAAACCTTAAAGTGTGGAGGATGACATGGAGTCTAAAACACATCATTTAAGTAAATCTAGAACTGAATAGATGAAATATAATTTTAGTGGTAGTAGCTCTAGTGACAGAGTTGTAACTACGGATGATCAAATCATTAAAAGCTGTGAACATTTTAGATATCTCGGGTCTCTCATTCAAAGTTTAGGTGATATAGATGGGGATTTGATTAATAGATTTCAAGTTGTTTGGTTGAAGTGGAGGAATGCATTTGGTCTACTGTGTGATAGAATACATTGTTTAGCCTTAAAGGAAAAATTTTTAAGATGGTGCTGAGACCTATATTGTTCTATGCTATTGAATGTTGGCCTTTAGATTAAGGGGTTGTTCGGTTGAAAGTAGGATTTAATTTGAATGGATTTTATTAAATTCTGCAAATCTGAATCAAAGTTTGAGTTACGTGCCAAATCCTTAATAGAAGTTAGTTCGAAAAATGATAATTACTCGAAAATTGATTCTATGTTTGACTCGAACATGAAACTCGAGTTGAAATAAACATGTCGAGTTATGAGCCAAAACTTTGGATCAAATTTATTTAGAACCTACACTTCAAATTTTTTTTGGAACCTACATCTTCCTGCCTCGAAGTTGGATCATTTAACATCTTAGTAATATTAATTCTGTCAGAGATCATTAAACAATCAAACATTGGCTCGTAATTGTTTAATAAGTCTCCCTCTAATAGTGTATGACATTGTAGCTACCCCAACCCTCTCCTAGATATATTTGTTTCATATTTTATCTCCAAGTGAAAGCCAATTGCAAACCCCATATGAATCACTGGCTTTACACTTGTAGAGAAAATGTGAATGAAATATATTCATAAATGAGTTGGTGTAGCTATGGTGACAAACAAGATTAGATATAAAATATTAATAAATGTTCGTTGATTATCAATCTTAGACGGTCCTAACAGCTTCAGTAGTTGTTAACATTTTAATTTTAAGCTCAACTATTGTCGACTCTAAGAAAATCCAACGTAAAATTAAATCAATCAATTTTTTTTGCAGTAACTGTTGTTTCGTATTAAGAAAAAATAATTCTGACAGTCTATTTAGACTTCGTGATGTCTCTTTCTAATATTTTCTGCAACTTTAGCTACTCCAACCCTATCACAGACATATTGGTTTCATATTTTGTTTCCAAGTGTAAAGTTAATATTAGAACTAACATTATTATCATTGCAGCCCTTGGCACAATTAACTGCACACCTGTAAATATGCTCTTAGAAAGAAATATTTCATATTATGTAAGATTTTTCATTGTATCCCCTCAATGTGAAGTATAATTTTCACAGCCATAATGAAAATTTACTTCGAAATCTAATTTGCCAGTTCTAAGCTTGAAATGCACATCAAAAATCTAAACTTCATTGCCGAAATTCTCATTTTGACAATGCAAATTAGATCTCAAAGTGAATTTCCATTTTGGAACTGACAACTTAGATTTAAATGTAAATTTTCATTCAGAATGTACTGAAAAATCTTAAATCATATCAAATATTACCTTCTAGGAACCAATTTACAGGTGTGCAGTAAATCATGTAAGGGGTTTGAGGTGATGAGCATGCTTGTTATAATTGGTTTTGCATTTAAAAAATAAAATGTGAAAAAAATAAACTTATATAAGGTTTGGTGTAGCTATGGTGACAAATAATATTAGATTTAAAAATTAGATCAACTGCAATGCAGATTGTTTGATATTTTTGTGATACTAGTTCCATTGAAGATAATTATTGGTTGACATTAATTCTAAATCCATTAAGATGATTTCATCTAATATTGTATGTCATTGTAGCTACGCTAGTCATTGTATAGATATATGTTTCATATTTTATCTTTGAGTGAAGCGTCAATCATAAACCTATGCATCCTCATCCTTGTAACTTTTAATTAGACTCTTAAAACATCATGTGAAAGTGGTCTAGTAAGAGATGTTGAGACAAGAATACTTAGATGGATAAGTGGCTTTACACTTGTAGAGAAATGTGAAAAAGTTATACTCATGAAAGGGTTGTAGCTACAATGACAACCAAGATTAGAGAAAAATATGGATAATTTTTTGTCAATAATCAGTCTTTGATAACCCTAACAGTCTCGGTAGGCTATTAGCATTCTAACTTCAAAGCAATCTAAGACGTTCACTTCTTTTAAAATGCATTGATTATTGTCATGTTTCATCATATTTTGTTACCAATCGACCAGTAGATCTACGAAAATAATTAAATACAATGTATTCAGCTGAATGCATTTTATAATGTGTTTAATATTCTTACATTTGAAGGAACACATGGATATTTGTACATCAAGATTGTGGATGTACAATAGACTTTTATCCATATAGAAAAGGGATCGCATAGGAGTTCTTGAATGGTATCAAGAAATTTGTGGCAGCTGCTTCTCAACCACTGGTATACCTATTTGAGTATACATATGACGTGACATCAAAGAAGATCAGGAGAAAACAACTCAATGAGTCATCCAGCATATAAGGAGGCATGAAAATCTTTTGATCGCTCATATCCTGAGTTTGTCTCAAAGGCACATAACGTCTGACTAGGTTTATGCTATGACGATTTCACACCATACGATCAGACCACATCACCCTACTCTTGTTGCCTAATGATTGTTACACCACACAATCCACCTGCTGCGATGTGCATGATAAGCTCTTTCTTCTTTCTGACATTGATTATACCTGTAAAGAGAGGATTAAAGTATATTTGTAGTTATTGATAGATGAGCTACAAATTCTTTTGGGAAATAAGTGTCATAACGTGCGTCGTCTTCAGGAAACAAAATTTTCTGATGAAAGCAGCATTAATGTGGACAATAAGTGATTTTCCTGCATATGAAATGTTATATGGGTGGAGCACTGCGAGAAATTTAGACTGTCCATTTTGCATGAATTCATCTAAGACATTTATGCTTCAACAAGAAAGGAAGTATTCACGGTTTGACCGTAACTGTATGTTTCTAGACAACATGTTAGAGGGAACATGAATGCCTTCAGAAAAAATAAAATTAATAAATAATCGTCACCTCAAAGAATATCTTAGGAAGATATATTGCAAATTGTTTGTGACATTCCAAAGATTAGTGCATGCCCTGACCTTTCTTCATATCGTCCACCCTAATTTGGTGTCACTCATAATTGGACAGAGAAGTCAATTTTTTGGGATCCACCTTATTAGAAGGATAACATGATAATACACAATTTGGATAACTGCACATAGTAAAAATATTCTTTGACAATATTTTCAACACTATGATGGATATTAACAATAAAATGAATGATAACGTGAATGCCATACTTGATTTCAAGGAGATATGAAAAAAGTCGAGAGTTAGAGATCCAAGAAACTGCTATTGGTAAGCTCATTAAGCCCAAAGTAAAATATTCCCTCACTTTGCCCCAGCAAAGAACAATTTGTAAGTGGCTCAAATCATTAAAATTCTCAAGTGGGTATGCTTTGAATTTGTGTCATTGTGTTAATGTGGGTACAGAAAAAATTTTTGGAATGAAAAGTCACAACTATCATATTATTTTTACAAAATTTGATGCCAATTGTATTTGGTTATTTGTCGAGCAAAGTCTTTAATCCATTGACTGAAATCAGTGTGTTCTTCAAGCAACTATGAAGTTTGACGGCATACGTCAGCTGGAAGCAAACATTCTTGTAATACTTTGCAAGCTTAAGATTGCAAGCTTGAGAGAATATTTATGCCTAATTTCTTCAAATGTATGAAGCATCTTCTCATACGTTTACTCCACCAGACGTTAATTGGAGATCTAGTACAATATCGTTGGATGTATCCCTTTAAGAGGTAACTACATTGGGACTAGATAGTTAGTCACTCATTTATAAAGAATATTTTAAATTTGTACTGAGCAGCATTTAGTTTTAGATTTTTGAATAAACTAAAGTAAACTATGAAGAATAAGGCCCGACTAGAACGTTCAATATGTGAAGCATATTTACTGCAAGAGACAACGACATTCTGCTCATACTAATTCGAGGAACAAGTGTCCACAAAAGAGTCATTAGGTTTGGTGCAACCATCGACCTTTTTTAGTTTCCAGCAGTGAGGTGAAGCATTGAGAAGGTGTATATCATGATAATCAGAAACTTCGAGGAGTGACACTTTATGTTTTCCTTAACTGTGATGAAGTAGAATCCTTTATTAAGTAAGATATTTTTCATTACAATTTTTAACTCATTTATCTGAAAAGTTTCATGATTAACTATTTCATTGATATTTTCATGCATGAACAGTTTATTTGGGATTCATTAAATCTAGTTGAAGATGATGACACGAGCAGGGAGATCAAGAATAACTTTCTCTAATGGTTTACAACACATGTGAGTTAAAATTGACATATTCACTCCTCATGTGACAGGAGGCTTTTCATTAATACAATATTTCTTATGTATACATTAATAGATTCATGATTAGAGAAATAGGGTGATAGATCAGGGGTTAATAGATCTTGATTGAGAACCTATGTGCATCGTAAAAATTTGACAAATTTACGATGTAAATGGATACGGGTTTCATACGAGATTCTGATCTGAGGAAAAAAAATCTTTAATTAAGATGTTTATGTTAAAGAAAATGATAAGTTGGACAACGAGATAGACTATCATGGGATTATGTAAGAAGTTATTGAACTATCTTATCTAGGCTCTATTAGAGGAAGTGTGCTCTTATTCAACTGTACTTGGTTTGATCATATTCCTAATAATAGAACAAGGGTAAAACAACTATATAATATCGCAAAAGTAAAATTGAATAGAAGACATGCTAAATTTGATCCTTTCTACAAGCGAGTTAGGTTTATTATCTTTAATATCCACATAGAGCAAGTGATAAAGTTGATGGGGTGGTTTTCATTTCAAGTAAACCAATAACAACCATTAATAGTTAGAATATTATTGAACCCACCCATCAAGAGACTTAAATGGCATGTTAGGAGAGAAGGGGGGGGGAGCACAGTGTTATCTGACAAAGGAGAATGTTAGGAGATTTCACCTGACTTTGACACCCACTATTAGTCCCACTCCCACACCCACCCTCACCCTACCATGATTAGCACCCCCGACCCCCACCTCTGCCTTTGCTTACGCACCTGCCTCAGCCACAACCC
>JXCR01133515.1:32531-56464 GCA_002079205.1 Phalaenopsis hybrid cultivar
ATATATATATATATATAATATTTAAAGGGATGACCAGAGGTTATTATACGAGCCCCGATCATCCCTCATGTGCCTACGAATTCAAGTACCACACCCTACACTCGAGGGTAATCGAACCCCAGACCAGAGGGGACTTACAACTGACAAGCAGATGTCCGACCAACTGATCTGAATGCGCAACACTTATATATATATAATGAAGATTCAAGTAAAAAATAATTATAATAAGCATTAATATTCCATT
Source organism: Phalaenopsis hybrid cultivar (assembly GCA_002079205.1). Lineage (NCBI taxonomy): Eukaryota > Viridiplantae > Streptophyta > Magnoliopsida > Asparagales > Orchidaceae > Phalaenopsis > Phalaenopsis hybrid cultivar. Next base: position 32,776 of record JXCR01133515.1, read on the forward strand.
AAATTTAAATACAATAGATTAAATAAAATTTGTTTTTAAAAATTATAATTTTAAACCTATCAAATGATCCTTAATCGTAGTAACTTCGATGTGTGCTTATTCCAAGATAAATTACATTATTTGATATAGCCAGATCATTTTTTCTTGTCCATTGCTCTTTAATAGAAATTAAAAATTTAAAATCTTAAATTAATTTTTTATTCTTTTTTTTTATTTATATTCTTAAGTAAATCTTGCCAGTAATTATCCATTTATTCCTTCAGTTTGTACAACTAATATAAGCTTCTACTATACTCTACAATGTTGATCTTATAAGCACACATTGGTAAATGGTGGCTATTCATTTTCAAATTTAAATGACCAAAAATAACCTTTATTTATTTTTTCTAAGTAAGAAAGCTAGCAAAAAGTATACCACAATTTAGTCATCCTACTTCCATTAACTCTTCACAATAAAAATTTTACCTTGATTCCTAAAACCTCTTACATCATTTTCCTATTAGGTCAAGTTATTCATATAATAATTTCATAATTTTGGTATAGCTATAAAGCCCATTCTTAAGCTCCAAGAAAAAAAGCCTAAAAAATTGTACTGGTTGTTGAAAGAAAATTTTATTATAAATTTATAATTTAATCTTTAATTTATAAAACAAGTATTATTTATATTAATTTTTTTTAAATATTTGTTGAAGTTTTGATAAATATTTATAAATTTCACAAAATTAGATAAAATTATATCACTTNATGTAAAACTGGGGCTTAGGTGCCAGGTTTTTGTGTCTAGGCACTAGGGTCCAAATAAGCATTGTTGCACCATGCCTCAAATTTTATCGTTCGAATCTCAACTTAATCATTAAACTAGATTTTTTTGCCTTCTTTCATCTTGTATGTCCTAGTAATACATCAAATGAGCCATATGACAAGAATAATCAATCCACACAGATACTCATGGGTTGCTTCCCCACAAAGTGCTTTGTTTAACCTCGTTAGCCTTACAAATCGAATGCTTTACTCTAGTTGATCCAACATCATGAACTCTTCATAATTAGGCTTGTTTCCACTTATGTAAGGTTTCAATGTGTTTGTTTACTTTAATTATCCTTTCAATTTTTAGATCTTTAATATCCAAAACACCATATGAATAGACTTTTATCACAATAAATGGCTCCGACAACCTGAACTTAAGTTTTCTGAGAAAAAGTTTCAATCGAGTATTGTTTGGTAAACCCCTTGTCCAGGTTAAAAATCATTTTTTAGAGTCTTCCGATCATGCAAAATTTTATCTTTCCTTTATTAATTCTTGCATTCTCATAAGATTCAATTCTAATTTCCTCGAGCTTATTTAATTTAAATAAACGTTTCTCATCAGCATCTCTCAAAATATAGTTAAATCCCATAACAGCTAATAAGCTTTATGCTCCAATTCAATTGACAAGTGACAAGCCTTTCCAAATATTAACCTATATGGTGACATCCTTATAAGAGTTTTATAAGTAATCCTATAGGCCTATAATGCAAAATCAAGTCTAGCAGATCAATTATTTCAATTAGGATTAACAATTTTTTCTAACATTCATTTAATTTCACGATTGAACACTTCTGCTAGACCACTGGTTTGATGATAATATGTTTTGGCAATTCAATGTTTAATTTCATATTTCCTTGTTAATGATTCAATTATTATGTTCTTAAAAATATTTTCCCCATATTTAATGATCACTCTCAGCATTCTAAATCCAGTGAAAATAAATTTCTTTAAAAATTTTGCAAGACTTTGAGCATCACAATAAGGTAAAATAATAGCTTAAATCCATTTTGAAACATAATCAACAACAACTAAAATAAATATGTTTCTGAAAGATGGTATAAATTGTCCCATAAAGTCTAAACCCCATACATATAAATTTTCAACTTCCAAATTAAAATTTATGGGGCTTTTATTCCTTATATAAATATTTCCTACTATCTGACATCACAAAATTTTATAAAAATATAACATCCTTAAATAATGTAGGCCAATGAAATATAGATTGTAAAGGTTTAAAATGTTATTTTATCCACTCAATAATGTTCGCCTAAGTCAGATTCATGATATTTTTGAATAATTTATTGAGTTTTTTCAGTTGGTACACATTTTTGAATAATTAGATCTTGACATTTCTTACGTAAATATGGGTCATGAACTATAAATATGGGTACAAATTTTGCAACATGTATGAATTTCTTCTTTTGGTAGCTTGTTATTCCTTGGGGTAAAATATTATTAACTATATAGTTAACTATATCAACATATCACGAATTATGCTACTCATAAGCAGCATATAGTTATTCATCAAGAAAATATTCATTTATTTCATTATCAAAATCACCATAATTTTTCTGTTCCAGTCTAGATAAATGATTATCAATTTGGTTATCAGTTCCCTTCATATCCACTACTCAAACTCCTGCATCAGAAGGACAGATCTGATTAACCTTGGTTTTGCATCGTTCTTCAACATTATATATTTTATCGCAGAATGACCAACATGCACATTATACTTAGCTCTAATTAGATATGATCTAAATTTATCAAAAACATATACTATTGTCAATAACTCTTTCTAAGTATTAGAATAATTAATTTGAGCTTCATCAAGAGTTTTACTAGCAAAACATAAAACTTTGAAAATCTTATTATATTTTTGCCCAAACACTGCCCAAATAGCATAATCACTCGTATCACACGTCAATTCAAATGGGTCTTCCCAATTACGTAAAACAATAATATGTGTAGTGATTAATTTTTTCTTTAACACATTGAAAGCATTTAGGCATTTCTCTCTAAAATAAAAAATCACATCTTCTCCAAAAGATGACATAGATGCTTCGTGATTTTAAAAATTTTTTTAATATAACGCTTGTAGAACCCAATATTTCTTAGAAAACTTCTAACTCCTCTCATCGATGTAGAAGGATATAGTTTAGTAATAACTTATATTTATGTCAAATCTACTTCCATGTCATTTTTCAGAAATTTTATGTCCTAAAACAATTCCTATTGCCATCATAAATTGAATTTTTCCCAGTTAAGAACTAAATTTTTTTCTTAGTAGCATTTTAGAACTCTCGTTGAATAATCTAAACATGAATAAAAGAAAGTTCCAAAAACTGAGAGGTCATCCATAAAAATTTCAATTTTTTTCTCAATTAGATCCTAGAAAATGGAAACCGGGCACCTCTGGAAATTTTCAGATGGATTGCATAAACCAAAAGCATTTTTCTAAAAGAAAAAGTTTCTTAAGGTCTAATGAATGTTGTCTTTTCTTGATCCTCGGAAGCTATGGGTGTTTGGTGGTAACCAGAATATCCATCCTAAAAGAAGAAAAAGCGGTGTCCCTCTATCATATCCAACATTTGCTCCATCATAGGAAGAGGAAAGTGATATATCCTTGTGGAGAGATTTAATTTTGTATAATCAATACAAATTTTCCACCTATTGATTTGTCTTATTAAAATTAATTCATTCCTTTTATTTATAGCTACAGTCACTCCCGTTTTCTTAAGAATGTTATGAAATGGACTAGCCAAATTACTGTCAGAAATAGGAAAAATGATTCGAGCATCTAACCATCTTAAAATTTCCTTCTTTACAACATCTTTCATTATAGGGTTTAATCTTTTTTGAGGATTTTCCTAGGCTTTTGATTATCCTCGATCTATGTTCTTAGCATATAGATTGAAAGGGTAACAATTAATGTCCATCCAAACTTTTTCTTGTAATTTCTCAATATTTTCATAAATTTTCTTCCTATTCTTCAGTTAAGTTTGAGGATATTATAACGGGTAACATTGATGAACTTCCTAGGAAAGTATACTTTAAATGCTTAGGGAGCACCTTCATCATAAGTTCAAGAGGATTTTCAATTGAAGGAAGAAGAGGTTTATTAATTTCAGTAGCATCCTAAATTTCTAAACTTTCTTGAACATACTTTGAATCCTCAGTGATTATCTCAATTGATTTTTTTTTTAAAATAAGTTTGATTCTCATCATCCAGTTCTTATTGGTTTTTTTAGCTTCACATCTTTCTAAGAAATGGTTGTCAAATGAATAATCAATAATCTCCATTATGTATCATTCATCATCTTTTCCATTAGTTGGATACTTCATAGAATTTAAAACATTAAAAGTAACATCCTGGTCATTAACTCTCATTGATAGTTCTCCTTTTTGCACATCTATCATTGCTCGTCCAATAGCTAGAAATGGTATTCCTAAAATGATAGGTATTTCTTTATCTTTCTTCATATCTAAAAAATTAAAGTCCACAAGAAAAATAAATTTATCTATCTTCGCCAATACATCTTTAATAACCCTCTTAGAATATGTTATAGATCGAACAACTAACTGAAGGGTTACAATAGTGGGAGAAATCTCTTCTATGCCTAATCTTCTGAATATAGATAATGACATAAGGTTAATGCTTGATCCTAAATCACTTAAAGCTTTTCCACAAAATCTGTCTCCAATCGCACAAGGAATAGTAAAGTTACCAGGATCTTTAATTTTTTGAGGAAGCTATTTCTGAATTATAGCATTACATTCTTCACTTAGTGCCACAGTCTTATGATCTCCAAAATTTCTCTTCTTATTTAATATTTCTTTCATAAACTTTACATAACTTGGCATTTCTTCTAAAGCTTCAATAAAAGAAATGTTGATAGTTAGCTTTTTAAATATCTCAAAAAAATTTGAGAATTGTTGATCCAACTTTTGTTTTCTAACTCGATCAGAAAATGGAGGTGGTGGTCTTTCTAAATTGATCTTAGTTGGAGAGATAGGTTTCTTCAAAATTTTTAGGAATATTTTCTTCCGATTTTTTAGATTCTTCAGCTTCTCTCTCAACTTCAATCTTTTTTGAGCTCTAGTCTCCAATTCTCTTCCACTTCTCAACGTGGCTACTTTAACTTCTTTGTTTTTATCTTTAAGATTAACTTCAGTATTACTAGGAAGTGTTCTCTAAGGCTTATTCCTAAGTAAGTTAGGAATTTGTCTCGGTTGATTCTCAATACTTCTTATTGTAGCATCTTGACTTTGTATATGATTTCTCATTTTTAATATATAACAACAACAACAACAACATTACATCGCCAGGCGTATCCGATCACATTTACGCACAAAAAACTACTCCATCATATATCCACCACTAGGAAATCTTAACTACCTTTGTTGAAATATTCCTTTTAACCCCTAAATGATACCTATATATAGGTGTGCTCACTGTTGTGTGATTCAGATGAATATCTGATTACAGTCTAAGAATTTGTTTCACCACTTCCTCTTCTACATAGTGGAATTCTCATTTTTAGCTTACTAACTTTTGCTTATTTACAATCAAAACATTATGTGACCATCTTATGGAAACTAAATATATAGTTAAAATCAATTAGTTCTAAATAAGCCAATATTATTCTTTTTTTTCTAACATAACTTTTAACTTTAATATAATTTTTTTTTTTTTTTTGAAATGAAATCCTTATCGTTATTCCCCTCAACTAGTCGAGAAATTATTGCGTACAGACACCACATGCATCTCTGCATGCGGTGTCCGATCCTGACTGTAGATCACGGTGATCTACGGTCAGGGTTATTTCTATTTTTTTAAATAAAAAAAAATTTAGGTGGGGCCCACCGAAATACATCGGTACCGTAGATCAGGTGATTTACGGTCCGGAGCTGCGTGTGGTGTCCGTATGGAATAGTTTTTCCACCTAGTCACCTTGCACTTGCCAACATGGCCTCTCTAAATTTATTTTTGGAAAATTTACATACATACCACATAATTGCTACACATTTGCAATCTAACACCTAAACTTCAATTTTTATCATATATGCCCCTTATATATACTTGAAAAAGTGTATTTCACTTTTTAAATGTTAAAATAGAGATATTTTTTATGTGATATGATACATGTAAGAACTAAATTTTAAGTTAAATACATAAGAATTGGGCGGTATCTAAGTAAATGCCCCTTCTTTTTTGCACCTTAAAGAAAAGCTTACCTAGCACCCAGTAAAAAGACATAAGTGTGCAAGAGAATTACTTCACATAAATTTGGTCATCTATTGCTTCAAAACAAAGATTATAGCCACAATTTATGTTGATTTGCTGTCTCTTATATTAAATAATAATATTATCTATTTTTTAGTGATAACTTATTATTTAATTAATGACATAATGAATTTCTTTAGCACATGCAGTGTGTTCGGTTTAATCATATTTTATTTAAGGAAATTAATGATTGTTAATGATTCTTTTCTTATGTTAGCAGCAGTCTAATGGACAACAAAACCCTTAACATGCCTAATTGAGAGGCTTCAAAAGGCCATGAAAATAGAAGTTAGTTAATTTAAAATATTTAGTTGAGGATTACATAAGTTGGGCAGAGAAAATGCTCACCACTTGGATGAAAAAAATCCCTTAATGTTTATGTATAGTACAAAACTTCATGTATATGTTGAATCATTGCAAGGAATGGTACAAAATTTTAAACTTTTTAATTTTAAAGTGGTTTTTGTTCTAAAAAGTTTAAATTCTTTTTCTACCGTTGACAACATTGATTAAGATATCCACTCTAACATCAATAATTATGTGGCAAAAAAAAAAAAAGATATTTAACAAATGTGAACGTGTTGTACGATAACAAGTTAGTATTTGTCAAATGAATTCTATACATCCTGACCCACTCGGGTTACTCGAGCAGTCGTGCAGATAGCTTGTCAAATGTAAGATTGGTAGATATGAACTTCAAATGACTACTAAAGTTAAATCAATAAAAATAATAATAAGTGTGAGAAAGAAAAAATCCTTACAATGTTTTGGGAGGAATCTCATCCCTAAAGGAAAAACTAATTGAGCTTATCATCTCATCAATAGAGGATAATTCCAAATCAGCTCAGCATATATTGCTTTCAGAGGACCATTTCATGTCAACTCAAAAGTCACGTTAGACAAATTTGACACTCATGATAGCAAAAAGTTTTATATATCAAGTAAATACTATGATAAATGTGTTTTGAATCATGATAATTTTTATAAGGAAGATTTTCTTATTTATCACTCAATTCTTATGTATTTCAATATCTAACATCTAAACTTTATTTTTTATGTCATCTTTCCTATGTATTAAAATGTGTATTTCANTTTAAACAATGAAGTTCTTAATGTTTATTTCCCTCCCTATTTTAGGAAGATTTACATACATACCACACAAGTTCCATGTCTATGCATATCTAACACGGCTTGCTTGAAAAAATATATTTTACTTCTTAAAAATAAATAATATTGATATTTTATAGCTGATAAAAAAAATTTCAGTATTATATATGAATAAATTTAAACTGAAATAATAGATATATAAATGCCCCATTTTTCTAAACCCAGGGAATGCTCATTTTATTTGAATCAGCTTTCCTTCTATTGATAAGAATATATAAAAATAAAACCTCCATATATTTTTTTTAAATTGTATCGTGCTTCATTAAAATGAAAAGGTAAACTATTAATCTCCCCTAGCAGTCTCGGATATATTTTGTAAGAGAAACAAAATAGTTTATTTTGCGCTGTAGGAAAAGTATCCATCTTCCTACAGATATATTGATACAAATGTACAAAGAAGTCGCCTTCTTCCTTTGATGTTCAATTAAAAAATAAAATAAAATAAAACTGCCCAAATGCTATAATCGTGGATTTATTTGCCACCCAATCACATTTTTTTTCTTTAATTTGAAGGAAAACCACACATGATAAGCATGAAATATTAAAATATCTTCGGAGCATTTACGTACCTAACTGATATTTTTTATGTATTTATCTATCTACTATTTAAATTTTTTATCATAATTCTATACATAAAAATATTTACTTCACTTTGAAAAATAAATAATAAGATATTCTAGATGTGGTACTAAAAATTTGTTTTGTTTTTCTTTTTTAATTTAAATGATTTTACTAAAATTTCTTTGTAAATATGATGGCATATGCACACAGTCAATACGAGGAAATCATACCTATAAATTATTATTTAGCAAGTGTTATGAATGCTCTTTCTTTTATGTTAGATGCTCATAATCATAATGTTATAAATCAAGATGTTGGTAATATTTCTCACCTTATATATGATAATGATTTGCTAATTTTTGGTGAGTTTATACTAATTCCATTCATCGTATATCTATTGTTCTTTACATTTTTAGTTGTGCTTCTAATTTCATTATTAATATATGTAAGTCTGAAATTTGCTTTCTTTAATCGGTTGAGCCTATCATGCAGCAATGTTTGTGCGATATTTGTGGTTTAACATTTAGCTATTATCTTAGAATTATCTTGTTGTTACTATTATGTCCTCAAATTTAGTTGTTGTTGATTATCATCTTCTTCTTGATAATCTCCACAGTTTCTTGGCTGCTTAGAAGCAGGTCTTATCTTCTACAAGTAGATTTTAACTTATTAAGTTTACTGTTTAGAGTTACCTTTATTATTGGTTTCATTCTACTATTTTTTTCACAATAGTAGAGAAAGGAAGATGGTTGCCATAACATGGAATACTATTACTTTAACTAGATCTTATGGTGATCTTTAGAATCCCTCTATTGAGAATATTAACAATATGTGTCTATTCATATTTAGTAAATAATTGTATTACTCTGTATATCTCTATATAATACTGTTGACCTCACTTTTGGTTGAGATTTAGTTTTCCCTCTTTAGTAGCTTAGGGTCTAGCCATAAGATTTTCCTGTTGACTATTCCTAGAAAAATAGAAAAGGAACCCTCACCTTTAGAGACTCTAAACTCTTCTGTGCTCAACTTGAAGTTCATTATACTGGTCCTAACCTCTAACACTTAGTAGGTGGGGCCACTATAGAGGAAGCGCAAGGATAGTCCACATAGGACTGCTTGGCCTTAAGGTTGATCCTGAGTGTTGGTTTGGAGCTAGTTCACTCACTTGTACTCACATGCACTCACTTTCACTCACAACCCTAAAACCCATTTTTGTTGACTTTGATCCCTTGAACTTTTATGAAACTCATGTAGATGGTCCCCTAGACCCATTGGCCCTAGGCTAGGGTTTAGCTAAGACCAGTACATAGAGGACCCAAATGGGGATTTCATTGGTCTATATCACATATAACTTGGATGGCACCCCAATTCTACCAAAATATCCAACTTGGTCTTTTACCCCCAAATCCACCCAAATTATATAAATGCCCTTGAAACCTTAAATTTAACCAAAATTTCCAAATTCATCCAAAACACCCTAAAATATTCAAAAATTACCTCAAAGCATTTGAAACTATCCAAATTTCCCAAAACATCCCAAAAATTCCAAATCTACCAAAAAACCCTCAAATTTGCAAAAATTACAAAAATACCCTTAGTAAATACCCTTAGTGGCCCAAACTTTCCTAAAACCCTCAAAATCATTTCAAATATCCCAAAAACCAATTTGGACCCTTTAATTGAACCCAATTTGGCCAATTTGACCACCTAGACAATAAAAAGCCTCAAATTGCCTTTAAAGGCCCAATTTCTCCAAATTCACCTCACATATCCATCAATTTGGCCCCAATCCTCCCCAATTTCAATTATAAATTCATCTTTCATATAATCAATTCAAACCAAATCTAAGCCTTATTGACCTATGCTTTAAGCTCAATGTTGATCCAAATTAAACCCCCAATTTTGACCCGATAACTTAATCTTACATAATTGAACCATATGATCCACTCAATTGCCCCAATTTGAATCCTAAATTCTTCCTAACAATCCTAAAAATCAAATTAAACTTTAAATTATCCTTGTTCAAGCCTCAATTTCACTCAATTTCAACCCACATTCAAGTTCCCCAAATTTGCCCCAAATTGGCTATGTCTCCATATTCCACTAAATTGAATGCCCTAAATTGACACCCAATTTATGTTGAAAACTCTTTATGAAATTCCTCTAGACCATTTTCAACCATCAATTTGGACCTAGCCCAACCTTAGCCCAACCAAAACCCAAGTCCAATCCAACACCTCCAAATTGACTAAATGACCAAAACCCATCAAATTAAACCTCCAAATCAATTCAAAAACACTCCAAATCTCTTCCAAATCTCTTGTGACAATCATCTACAAAATATTGACCAATAAATTGAGCTCAATGTCATGGATAGCCTAACCCAAACCCAACTTCTAACCATTTTGACTCAAATTTAACCCCTTCACTAAAATTGACTTAGCCATGCCAAAGTCACCAAATTGGTGTTATGACAGCCACTAAGCACAATCTATTGACCAGGCTAAACCACCTTAACTTAGCTTGGTGAGATATGGACTAAGGGTCCCCTAGTTTAAGGGATCTTATCCCAATTTTGGGTCTAAACTAAAATATCCCCACCATCATCACTAACCATTAGGGGTAAACTATAATTAAACCTCCCACTGGCTCACCTGACCACCTCCCTTGCTCTGGCTAGCCACCCTACTCGGCAGAATATGTCAAAACAGTGAACCACCACCCCTAAACCAAACTCAATTTCAACCCTAGTGGCCAGATCATCCTAACTGCTCTTCAGAGCTCCCCAGGCCTCCACCTAAGCAGCTCTTTGCACCCATCAACTAGCCATGGTGGCCAGCCCAAGCTTGTCTATTTAATCAGCCCCCTCCATGGTCAAAAGAGAGGAGTTCCAAATCCTTAGGAAAACTCTGCCAAAATCTCACCAGAGACTTTTCAAGCATCCCTAAGCTCAATCCAACCATCTTCCCCCTTTAGTTCCCTCTATGAGAATTCACTTTTGTGCTCAAAATTAGGCTGAAACCAGGACACTTTCCTCCCCAGCTCCACAGTGAACCAAAATCCAATTAATTGTGCACACACCATTTCCACAGTGAAAGGAGCTGATCCCCCACAAAAGCCCTCTCTCAAACATCCTCTAACCTAGCTTTAGACCAACAACTGAAATCGTGTTTGATCAAAATCATACCTAGACAATTCAACAAGGCTTGAGACTTCATCCAGAGGTTTGTTTGATCCAATTGAAGCTACCACAACCATCTTATTGAGGCCTCCCCTCTCAGATAAAGCTATTGAGCTTTAACCCTAGCCCGATCTTCTTTTGATTCTCCATTTGTAATGGCATGATTTCATACTTGATTAACCATATAGATGTGTTCTTGAGTAGATGAAAGTTTAGAAACAAACCCGATGTGATTTGGTTGAGTCTAGGCAGAGATCTTAAGGTTTTAGTTTGAACAGTTTACGGGATAGGTCACTTGAGGACGATAACGGGGAGTCATCCGATCACGCGTGTATCCAATGGACAGAGGAGATCGAGCCAGATAGACTCTTGGTTCGTGAAACGCAGGCCGCGAGGAATGCCTAGGTGGAAAGTGCACTGAATGGCATTGCGCCGCGTGTCAGTTCAGAGCCGCCGTAGGATGAGTTTGCACCGTGTGGATAAGTAGAAAAATTTGATTTTCTGAATTTATTTTAATACCTGAACTTCAAAAATCCATATCTTTCTCTAGAAAAATCATTAAAATAAAAGAAAAATACACACTTGCTCAGTAAACAGAGCAGAGTAAGGTGGACTAAAAATAAATTTTTTTTCTTACTCCCTGATTTTTAGTGAATTAAATACCCTATGGAGTATTTAATTCATTATCAAACATTGCTCACCATGGTTTGAAATTTTGAGCTAAGGTGACCATTTTAATTTTTAAGCTAAGGTGAACGCTTTAATTTTGAAATTTTAATTTTTAAGCTAAGTTGACCGTTTTGGATTATTTTAATTATATAAATTGAAAGATCACATGAAAAATTATGAGAATAATTTTAGTAGGTTTCCTATGGTTAAAGAAGCTTAGAAAAAATACCATGATGGCTTGAATAATTTTGTAAATTTCTATATTTATTTAAGTGTATGTATCTTGTGTTAATTTATGTAAATTATATACTTATCAAAAATTGACAAAATCAATTTCACATTGTGCATAAAAATCATATTTACTTATTGAAAAAAATTATAAATTATTTGGCTTAGTTTAAGTACTAAAATTGATTTTTAAAGAAACTTTGTATTCTTGTGAAAAAATAATTATAATAAATTAAATAAGCTTATAAAAATCATGAAAAATTGTTTTTTGAGTTCCTTGTGATCAAGGGCATTTAATAAAAATAAAATCTATTTTTGTTAATATATATCATTTTTAAAGGTATTTGAATTAAAAATAATTAAAATAATCAAAGATTTCAAAAAATACAAAAAATGGTTAAAAATGTGTACAAATTTACCTTAATCACTTAGAATTCATTAGGATATTTATCCTAATTTTTCTAAGTTAAAAAGAAATTTTAAAAACTTAAACATGAATTTTCCTTATTTTCTCATTAAACTAATTATAATAATGAAATGGAGAATCATAAAAATACAAAAATTGACTCTATGAGTTTTATGAACTCAGAGAAGTCTGATAAAAAAATAAAATAATTTTGATAATTAAAACATTATTTTCTATTTAATTAAATAATTGAAATTGATCCAAAATAAAATAATAATAATAATAATTTAATTCAAAAAAATCATGAAATTTTGCCTAAGTGCTTCTCTGACCTAAGGGAATCTCTAATAATTTTCTTATAAATAAAATTTTTTTTTGGATAGTTAAATAAATCAACTTTGAAAACTCTATTTCCTGAATTTAAATAATTATTGAAATTAAAAAAAGGCCACACTATGCTCCTCCGATGTTTCAATTAACTCATGGATATATCACTCTGAATGCTCAAGTAATTTGAGTTGTATTTAATGAGTTATGAGGTAAAGTACCCTAAGGGTAAAATAGTCATTTTTTAATTTGGTTCTTAATCAAAATCTAGGATTAACCAAGAGAAAATATGGGAAAATTTTGATCTTAATGAACATGTTTGTATGATTGAAATACAATGGGACTAAAAGGTAGAAACTCAATTACCACCTTTGCACAACATAAAAAAGATCATAATTCTCCTAATCTTAATGACTTAGAAGTCAATTAAGATCAAACGATTCTTAAGTGATGAGCTTAAGATAAAAAACGATGATAATTTACTTATCTTGAGCCTACAATTCATGATGATGTGATCTTTCAATAAGAATACATATTACTTAAATCAAAATTTTGATAATCATTTCCACTTATCATAATTATTAAAAGCTTAGTAGTGACGTAGGCTCGATGTCTACACTCAATTGATCGGATTTAAAAGATAACATGATTGGTGATTAACATCTTTAAACACTACAAGCCCGACCTTAATTGTGGACACCACAATCTTAAATGACTTAAGCTTGTCTTAGGTGCACCCACTCACATAACCTGTAAACGAAGCATCAATTGATTAACAGGGTATCCTATCCTCAGGATAATTAAATTGTCAAGTTTCACTTAGCAAAGAGGTAGTCACACTTCAACCTTGGATTATTAATGAAACAATATGATAATTTCAAAATGAACTCAAAATATTTCAAGAGATCTACAAAATGGTCCAGGATCATGCCTCAAGCATTTTAAAATCTATTGGACATTCTGAAGAGCAAATTGGACTCGCCATTTTTTTGTTCTACAATCATCCATTACAATCTTCTGAGATTCTATAAAGTCATAAATTGGGGTTTGGTAGCTAAACCTTCATATCCTCTTGTAATTTAAATTCCCTGCAAAATTATAAACATGCATTGCAAATGCTAACTTTTCAGGTGGAGGAATGAGAAGAATCGACAAGTAAACTTTTAAATTGCCACATTTACCTTTTCGTACTTCTTGCCTCGAGCTTACATGTTAAATAACGATGTCACTCTGCATGAAAACAAGAACTGTTAGGATTGCCGCACAACTAAAACCAAAACTAAAATTCAATCAAAATAAAATTTACCGCCACAATATTCAAATTATAAGACAACTCAAAATTTAATCACAAACAACATAAAACAAAAATTGCAACTAAATTAAAACATCTCTATCGGATGATCGAGAATTTCTCGGAGAAGGTAATCTACGGTTGCTAACCAGATTTCCTACAGTTTAAATGAAAGTATTGAACTAATTACGTTGAGTTTAGTAAATTCAATTGAAATAAGAGAATCACAAAGAACATAATGGTGTCGGAATGAGGGAACCGTATGATCCCAACCGGTGTCGCTCTAATCAACTTTAATATGCCCCATAATATTTAAATAACCATGAACCTTAGGGACATCTGATTTGACATTATAACTTGGCACATTAGAAAACCTAAACTTTTCTCGATGAGGAGCTTGGAGCTAGCATTGTGGGCAGCACGACCATCTTCAACAGTAGAACATGTCTATATCAGCTAAACCACTCTTTCTTTAGAATTAAATAACCAAATCATAAAACTTAGAGATGGTTTTCTTACGCAACATAAATCCTCAAATTTTCTTTAGGCTTTTGTATAGCCCTGTTGTACAATTTAAGCCCTAACTCGTCTTTAGGATTCTGAGGTTATCGTTCATCACGACCTAAATCCTCACATCTTCTAGGCTATTTATGGTGATCATTTCACATGAATGTAAGCCCTAATTAATAAAATTGATAGGATGAAACATTTAAAAATTTCTCTTCAAAAACTGATGACAAATCTTAGGGTAGCTTGGGAAGTCACCGAGTTTCGCCTCTGAGTCTGTGACAGCCCCTAGTTCTTCCTCCTTTGGATTATACAATAAATGTTCTAAATTTGAGACATTCCCCTTTCACGCCTCTTTGTCTGATCTCGTTGAAAAGTCCTATCTTTTTGACCTCTTTGAAGATAATATTACCTGATTTTTATTGAAAGTTTTCTTAGGTGACTTTAGTTATCTAAGATGTAATTAAGTATAGAGCCTTGCCCTTATAGGAAACTTTTATGAACCCAACTTAATATAAACCCTATTTATTTCTCTACATTAAATAGGGAAACTTGTTGGCTTATAAATAAAATGATTTTCACAGACCAAAAAGATGTCATATATTTCTTAGTTTATTTAATCGAGCTCCCTCAAGTCTTGTATTTATCTTTCGGGATATATACATGGTTTGAAGTGTAGTGTTCTTTCATTTGAACTATAAAAAATATGGGATAAGTTTGATTTCATATTTTTTCAACTTATATATATAAATATAAATATAAATTAAATGTCTTTCAGAAGCGAGCGATAAAATTTTGATTCCGGCGACCGACAGCTTCCAATGAGCAACTCCATAATTAAAATTGTGCCGACAAGTACAAGCATCATTACAATGATTTTTTTCTTTTGAAATGATTTTATTAAGGCTGCTGTCAAAAATAAAGGATACCACTTTTTTTAGTTTAATTACAGTATTATTCTTTCATTCTATAATGATCATTCAATGCAAGGTGTTTTTATGTCTAAAAGTATGGGAAATATATTTTTATTTGGTTTCACTTTCTATAATACTAAATTTAATGAGATTATTATTGATGGCAATTGGGTTTTGACGCCCCAAATTGCTACAAAGCAATCATCAAACACACAAATATACAAGATGCACAAGTAATTTACAGATCTGAGTCTGTGTGCAGATCCCACCATAATCGAGTTAATTTTCAGAAACAAAAAAATTTTGGTAAATTGGTTTTAAGTCTATTATGAAGTGTTTTAATTTTGGTGATTTTTAAGCTATCAAGCCCAATTTTTGATAAAATTATAGCATAAGTTAAAATATGAGGATTTCTAACAAGTGAAGGATTGTCTCTAAGTTTGATCCTACAAACCAAGGTTTAACCAAGTGATACAATTATAGGTGACAATTATGAATAAACTTGCTGCTTAGCTCCTTTGAGTGGTCTTAAAAAGGTTTGAAAATTTATATTACTGTTAAATTTCCTAAATCATGCAAATTTTTTGAAGATTACGTATTTCCGTATATGATTATACTAACCTAGAATCAAAATCTCAATTCTTCTAAGTTAGTTTAAACCTAGTTGTTACACCATNCTAAGTTAAACTATGAGGATTTCTAACAAGTGAAGGATTGTCTCTAAGTTGGATCCTACAAACCAAGGTTTAACCAAGTGATACAATTATATGTTACAATTATGAATAAACTTGCTGCTTAGCTCCTTTCAGTGGTCTTAAAAAGGTTTAAAAATTTATATTACTGTTAAATTTCCTAAATCATGCAAATTTTTTGAAGATTACGTATTTCCCTATATGATTATACTAACCTAGAATCAAAATCTCAATTCTTCTAAGTTAGTTTAAACCTAGTTGTTACACCATNTCGAGATCAAACCACTGGATGCTTTGGATCATCAAGTGAATGGTCAAATGAACCCCAGATTCGACATATTTATAGTCTAGTTGAGCGTCTCAATTAGTATAATCCAATGAGTTTACGATCACCCATTTNCCGAGATCAAACCACTGGATGCTTTGGATCATCAAGTGAATGGTCAAATGAACCCTAGATTCGACATATTTATAGTCTAGTTGAGCGTCTCAATTAGTATAATCCAATGAGTTTACGATCACCCATTTTTAAGGTCATTAGGGCACCCAAATGATTAAAAAAAATTATTTATGATAATGGGGGATAACATGGACTGTCCGATCATATGGTTAGATAAATTATGCACCAAAAGATCAAACGTCTCTCCCCAAAAAGCTATATATAGGCTCACACACCGGCCTTTGTAGTCGTCTTCCACCTTTGACCATTGACTCCTGTAGCCATTGACTACAGTTGCCGACCGCTCGTCGTTATTTGTCGCTAATGCACAGCGACCATTAGTATCCACTACTTGCAACTATTGTTGCCAGACTACCACNACCTCTCCCCAAAAAGCTATAAATAGGCTCACACACCGGCCTTTGTAGTTGTCTTCCACCTTTGACCATTGACTCCTGTAACCATTGACTACAGTTGCCGACCGCTGGTCGTTATTTGTCGCTAATGCACAGCGACCATTAGTATCCACTACTTGCAACTATTGTTGCCAGACTACCACAATTTTTAAAATTCCTAACACTTCAATTTTTTGAGTTATTTAAATACAAGCGACAATTAATTACAAACATTTAATGGATTATTTTGACTGGGGTAAATCCCATGATTTTTCATTTCTCATAATTTTTTTTCACGCAAACAATCTTGTTATATCATCTCACTACTTTTCTTTTATTTGTGTATGTATTATTTCTTTGTGCAACGCTAANTGACAATTAATTACAAATATTTAATGGATTATTTTGACTGGGCTAAATCCCATGATTTTTCATTTCTCATAATTTTTTTTCACGTAAACAATCTTGTTATATCATCTCACTACTTTTCTTTTATTTGTGTATGTATTATTTCTTTGTGCAACGCTAAGGCGTTAAATTATCACTTTATCATCGTGATTTTTCTAGCACTCAACTTAATATAAATGTTGTTCCTAGTTGTTCCATTAAAATATATAAGATAAATTATAAAATTTAAAAATTTAATATACTAGAAAATTTCGCACTATTAGAATATAATAATACTGAAGGATGATCCAACATCGAAAATTATTGAAATACTATTGAAATACTATTGAAATACTATTGGAATGTTTTCAATCAAATATCATAACTCATGATTTGAAGGAAAAAGCTAGGAGTAAATTTTCTCAAATACTCCCTTAACTTATTATTTCATAAATAAAAATAGCAACTGCTCCAAAATGTGCTTTAACCATTTCTTAGCCCACTAAGCTAAGCCCAACAGGATTTTCGGTGACTTTCAATTGCNTTAAATTATAAAATTAAAAAATTTAATATACTAGAAAATTTCGCACTATTAGAATATAATAATACTGAAAGATGATCCAACATCGAAAATTATTGAAATACTATTGAAATACTATTGAAATGTTTTCAATCAAATATCATCACTCATGATTTGAAGGAAAAAGCTAGGAGTAAATTTTCTCAAATACTCCCTTAGCTTATTGTTTCATAAATAAAAATAGCAACTGCACCAAAATGTGCTTTAACCATTTCTTAGCCCACTAAGCTAAGCCCAACAGGATTTTCGGTGACTTTCAATTGCNCAAACATGGAACATGTCTTACTTCACTAACTTTCCAAAATGTTCTATTAGGAACCTTGACATCAACATTACCCTTTCCAATGACACTGCAAAACTCCTCTAAATCACTCTAAGTCTAGTTTTTAAACACATGTTTTTTAGGACATCCATGAAAAGAGGCACCTAAATCTCTCTCCAATATTTATTACCGAGTAGGGATAAACCTAAGGAGTCCATTTGGATTTTGTATGTGGAGATTCTTGTCTTAGCCTCAACCACCCACCTTTCCTGGAGCTTTGCAGCCCTTCACAAAATGAACTTTCTTCCTATAGTTCCAGCATTTTCTTCNAAAACATAAAACATGTCTTACTTCACTAATTTTCCAAAATGTTCTATTAGGAACCTTGACATCAACATTACCCTTTCCAATGATACTGCAAAACTCCTCTAAATCACTCTAAGTCTAGTTTTTAAACACATCTTTTTTGGGACATCCATGAAAAGAGGCACCTAAATCTCTCTCCAAGATTTATTGCCGAGTAGGGATAAACCTAAGGAGTCCATTTGGATTTTGTATGTGGAGATTCTTGTCTTAGCCTCAACCACCCACCTTTCCTGGAGCTTTGCAGCCCTTCACAAAATGAACTTTCTTCCTATAGTTCCAGCATTTTCTTCTACCTTTTGTTTTGCCTGACCAAGAATTTTATCTTCTTGACTTGAATATGTCTCTGCCTGTGTTCTTGTCCAAAATTTCTTCTATATTTTCAACATTCAGTGTAGAACTCAAAGTTTCTTCGCTCGTTGCCTTTCTACAAAACTATTCATTTAGCTTTATCCCCACGATGCCATCAACGTTAAACTTTAAATTATCTTAAGAGTTAATCATCATCGTGTCCAATCCATCCTAGCTTTTCGACAAAGATAANTTTCTTTTATATTTTCAACATTCAGTGTAGAACTCAAAGATTCATCGCTCGTTGCCTTTCTTCAAAACTATTCATTTAGCTTTATCCCCACGATGGCATCAAAGTTAAACTTTAAATTATCTTAAGAGTTAATCATCATCGTGTCCAATCCATCCTAGCTTTTCGACAAAGATAATAAAATTAGTAGTTGTCATCATCGTTAAACTTGTTGCCTACAAGAAATAATAAGTTAATCAATATATTGAAACTGTTCAAGTGTTTCAGCCACTGAACTCCCTTCCGCCATCTNCGATAATAAAATTAGTAGTTGTCATCATCGTTAAACTTGTTGCCTAGAAGAAATAATAAGTTAATCAATATATTGAAACTGTTCAAGTGTTTCAGCCACTGAACTCCCTTCTGCCATCTTCATGTTGAATAATCTCTTCAGCATAAAAACTTTTTTTCAAGCAGAATAATTTTTATAAATCTTTGTTAGTGTTGCCATAAAATTCACCTTAGTTTTTTCATTCACTATATTGAATATAGTAAATGAGGAAAGTGAAAGACGAATAAAACCTAGGGTCGTTCGATACAACGCTTCTCATTCTTCCATAGTCATCACTTTAGGCTGGTTGGTTGTTCTTTGTAGTGGAAAATATAATTTTTCATATACAAAAAAAATTTCAACTTATATTTTTCAAAACATAAAGTTTGATCCATTGAACTTCTCCACTTTGTACATTGATTTGTTGGGCATTACCTTTATTCAAATCAAAAGTATTAAAAAAAACCTTCTCTTTGATACTACTTTTTGGGATGGGTACTTGTGTGTTTTACACTCAAAACCACACCACAAAAACAAAAGGATTAAATTGATTTGAAAAATATTTAACAAAATAACAAATAAAAACACACAACAAAGTAATCCCATGAAAATACACTAGGATATAATGTGGAAAAACTTGAGAAAAGTAAAAAAATACGGAGCCAAACCACAACAAAAATTTCATTGTGTACGGAGAATAGTAAAAAAATTTACACACTCAAATCTTCTCCTTACTCCACTGAAAATTATAACAATTTTTTTTTATAAATCCTATCTTAATTGCACTATAGAAATTACTGAAATCCTCTTGGTCAACTTTCACCACTCAATATACAAGCCTTTTGAGGTAAAATTATTACATCAGGACTCCGCATGCAGAGCTGCTTACGGAGTTCAAACTCGTGCTGACATGTGGAAGGCCGGCTCACCTACATAAATTTAAAAAAATTGAAAATTCTCGACCCAACACGATCAATGTGTTACAGAGCCTAAAGAAATATTTTTTGCATTATTTATCCTTGTCGCCGTGTTATAGGAATATTCCCTCGTATTATTCTGAATAACACATCAACAACAAATTAAATAACACATGAATAACATAAAAAATATTCAGAATAATGCGTGAAAATATTCTTATAATACGGAATATTCTTATACCTGCAATAACACATTAAATAATTTTAAGTTATTAATAAATACAAATTATGACATTTAAATAAATTGTTTATGTTCTATAACACACTAATACCAAACTAATAACAAACTAATAACACATAATAACACACTAATAATACATAATAACACACATAAAAACATAATTATACACTCCGTAGCCCACAATATAACACGTGTTATACTGCGGGTTATAACGATGTCCCACATGTTTTCTGAGTGTTATACTGCGGGTTATAACGCTGCCCCACATGTTATACAGTCACACTATAACACTCCCCTAGCCAGCGGTATAACACGCATGAAATATTCCCCACGTGTTATACTGTGGATTGAGAGTGTATAATTGTGTTACTATGTGTTATTAGTATGTTTTTAGGTGTTATTATGTGTTATTGAAGGAGAAAATATTCTTATACCCTCAATAAAACATCAACAACACATGAATAAGGCGTAAAATATTCAAAATAATGCGGGGGAATATTTTTATGCGATGAAATATTTTTATAACTCATCGGTCGGGCCGGTTCACATGTATTAATTATTTTTAAATTTTTTATGTTGGTAGGCAAACCTTCCACGTGTCAGCGTGAGATTGGACTCTGCAAGCAGCTCTACATGAGGAGTTTTGATGTAATAATTATTCCCCTTTGAGAATACACTCCAAACTTATTGCATATAATTGAGAGAAACATCGAATGGAACTAGAGCTTTAATCAGTTCTCTAGAGATAACCACTCACTCGTGACTTAATTGTGCCAATGAATTGAGTAAATTTCAATCACGACTTGTCCTATGCCTGGAATAAAAAAACCCTTACGGTGTATCTACGATGGAATTGGCATACCTATGCACATTTTGGCTTAGGAATTCCATTCCAGTGGCGCATGAATTTTGGAGGCATTGGAAAAATTCTCTATTGCACATCAGAACGCCCAATCAGGACTCCATAGACCATAACATTCACCTCCTCTCCCTCTCCTTAAAAAAAGGGGGCGGGGATCTATTTATTGTCTTTTTAGAATAGTTTTTTATTCTTTTTAGGTATACCTTTTCTAACCACCCGTTCGGGTACTCCTTTTTTATCCCTCTTGATCAAGATGATTATTTAATGATTTGAATGCCTTAATGAGCTTAGCATTTAGTCGGCTCATTGGATTCATCTCGTCTTGATGCTCGATTTGATTTTATATATGTCAAATTTGAAATTCATTTAATCATTCAAGCAACAATACAAAACCTCTGATTGTGCTTCAATGGCTTAATTAGAGTCCAATTTTACCAATTTTGATATCTTCGGTTTCATCTTGTTGAGACGGTCAGTTTAACTATATACCAGTTGAAATTATGGCCTAGATGATCTTACATTTAAAATCTAAAAATTCAATGGCTTACATTGATTTTAAATATGTCTTATCTTTATTAGCACATTATATGTTATTTCATCCTCAATGAATTCAAATTTACTTAACTGAGTCAAATTTTAATTTTTTTTTAATTGTAGTGATTATAATTTTTATAATTTTTTTGTGTTCATCAATATTAAAATTTTTTTCTTGTAAGTCATCTTAATTTATTGGTTGAGAACTTGAGTTCTCAAATAAAGATCTTGAATTCATGTTCTTGCATATATCATNTTCTAGGACAATGTCTTCTTATATTATTTATCATGCAACTCTTCATGTTAAAATCAAAACTAAAAATTGATGCTGAGTACTTAAGTTTTTACTTGGAATGATCTTACCATATTTATACTCTCGACAATATTCTCATAAGAAAAAAATCAATTTGTGTTTTATTAATTCATTCTTATGAGTAATAATATGTTTATCTCCTTTCTTAAATAATGTAATATCAATGACAAAATCACATGTTAAAAGAAAATCTGATATGGTTCTACCTTCTTCATTAATCACTTAGAAACCATAACCACCATAAATATTCCTAAAATCTTCCACCACTCTACCAACAAGTTTATTTAAATCTCCTTTTGATAAATTTTTTTTCTTTAAAGAAGTATCATTTAGGTCACTTTAGAAATTTTCTTTTGAAACTATATCTAAGCCTACATGAGGAGCCTAAGAACTTATAATATTAAAAATTTTAGTATCAACAAAAATCTTAAGGGCCATAATTTTAGTTCCAATAATACTAATTTTTACAACATTATCTTTCAACCCATTATCTATAAGTACACCTACATCATTTCTAGTGCGAATATTACCAGAATATCAAAATTTAAAACCCAAGCTATCAATCTCCTTACTCATTTATGCACCCCATTTAGTTTCTTAATGACATATGAAAATTATCTTCCTGTGAACTATAATATTAACTAATTATATTCATTTACTTGTGAGAGTACCAATATACTAAGATCATATCCTAATATTAATTTCATGTACTAAGTTATTTACTCGCATTTGTCTGTAATATGGGAACCATTGCTTATTTGACACTACACTTGAACATCAGAATAAAAACCCTTGCACACTTTCCACTATATTCATGTTATACAGTGCATTGCTTCCTGGGAAAACCCTTGCACTTACACAATGATTTAGGGGATTCATGTCATGATTTTTCCTAGATAATGACTAACTATTATTTATAGAGGGGTTTGAGGATATTTGGCGAGTTTGAAATCAATAATAATGGCCGATTATATTATATTCAATTAAATTATTAACTTGATAAACTTCATCATTATCTTAATATGATTTAGCTTATAAAAATCAAATTGACCCTTTGTAGCATTTTTTTTCATTGATATTAACAGATTAAATATTTATTTACTCTTAAATTAGGTACATCATTATATACAGTATAAATAAATGTAACAAACCTAAATTAATTTGATTCACACATTTTATTTTTATTATAATTATACAAGGCTCATATTTACAATTCCTCGGGTCTCAAGCTCATTTTTTTAATTTTAATTATTTTTGGTTGTTGTTGTAGAATATTATCATTAGTAGGTCTAAAGCCCCAAATGTGAGAAGTGGAGGGTTGTGTTAGGTAATCGACAACAAATGAAAAAATTATCAAATAATCATTAAATGAATGTTTATGATTATTGTGTAAATGCTAGGGTGTGTTCTGAAAGAGATGTGATGTATGGCCTGAATACAATGAAAAATGTGTAAGGGCCACTACATCGAATCCCTCGTGTAGTGTCAAATAAGTAAGGTTTCCCAT
>JXCR01133518.1:14217-39085 GCA_002079205.1 Phalaenopsis hybrid cultivar
AATATAAACCCTATTTAATTCCTTATATTAAATAGGGGAACTTGTCGGCCAATACATTGGTTTCGCAGACCAAACGGATGTCATAACTTTCTTTAGTTTATTTGATCGAGCCTCACTCTCAATTCTTGCGTTCATCCTTCGGGATAGATACATGATTTGAGATAAAGCGCTCTTTCATCTAAACTATGAAAATTATGGGGTCAGTTTGACTTCATTTTTTTTCAAAACTAAATTTTTTTTTAACGTCCTTCCGAAGCGGGCAACGGGATTTCAATTCCGATGACCGACAGCTTCTTACGGGCAAACTCCACACCAAAAATAGTGCCGACACATACAGATGTAAGGCGAGATGCAATAATATACTCATGCATATGCGCTACAACATATAAAAATGCAAACACACATGCAAGACAATATGGTGGTGCAAATAATTGGTCGACTGGGTTGAGTAATCCAATCAAACCAAAGTGTTGTAACAATCGAATCAAGGGGGCCGATTGAAATGAAATGAGGTGTTCACCGGGCCAGGGCGGCCAGACGAAGTGAAGTAAAGCACTCGCCGGGCCGGGGCGGCCGATCGGAGCGAAGTGAGGTGCTCGTCGGGCCGGGGCGACCGAACGAAGCGTAGTGAGGTGCTCGTCGGGCCGGGACGACCGAACAAAGCGAAGTGAGGTGCTCGTCAGGCCAGGGCGGCCGATCGGAGCAAAGTAAAATGTTCGTCGGGTCGGGACGACCAAACGAAGCGAAGTGAGGTGCTCGTCAGGCCGGGGCGGCCGATCAGAGCAAAGTAAAATGCTCATCGGGCCAGGGCGGCTAAACGGAGCGAAGTGAGGTGACATGCAAAATGCAACATGCAAACATAAACATGTGATAGGGAGCCATTCTCGTGCTAGCGACATTACCCGGGAACCTAGGGTCAATATATAAAAAGATGGTAATTACTGTCTTTGCTTTGATGAGGCAAGTAGGGGAACTTCTCCTTGGATCTCTAAAAGGGAAAGTTCTCAATCTCATCATGAAACTAACGGGCTAGTGACAACACTCTTCTCGATTTCACGACACCTCCGAGCTTTGCAAAATGAGCTAATGACTCGCATTTTCTCATTTTTACAAAGATCTACTTTTCGATCTTTCTAAAAGATCGGGACTACCAAATCAAAGGGGAGAGAAGGGGGGCTCCAACCTCTAGGATTTTTGTGCTATGACTAACAGTCAAATATGATTCGCTCGGCTATCGTAGGAGAATTAGTTGCGCGAGGGGATCCTATCCTATAAGTCACCTCTAGGAACACAATCGATCCATCACATAGGCGTGTCGCCGCGCCGGCTTACGCCGGCGCACACACCCCGTGTGGGCGATTGAACCCACACGCCGATCATATCTACAACCTAAGGCCGACTAGGAAATAAAATGCGAAGGCTAAGAATGTTATACCTTCGCGTAGCTTGCACGAAGCCTAAATAAGTTCGACGGAAACTTGCACGGAAAAATGTGATTCCTTCGTACCCTCCTGAAAGATGTTGACGTTCGTTGTCCGACGAGGTGACAGATGTTAATTTATCCGCGGTGAATGCGTTTTGGCCCGGCGAAAAATACGACACCGGCAAGACAAAAGCCGGCGATATGAAGGAAGACCGTCGAGGTTGGCGGGGTTGGCCGAGAAAAAGAAGAAGAAGAAATAGGAGGAGAAGAAATGGAAGAAGAAGAAGAAGAAATAGGATAAGAAAAAAATAGAAGAAGAAATAGAAGAAGAAATAGAAAGGAGAAGAAAAAGAAAAAGAGAGGTGCTTCCGGCGACGAGCGGTGCCGGCGACGGAGCAGGACCGACGGCGAGTGGCGCCGGCGACGGGGTAGAAGGATCGGNGAACGGATGTCATAACTTTCTTTAGTTTATTTGATCGAGCTTCACCCTCAATTCTTGTGTTCATCCTTTGGGATAGATATAGGATTTGAGGTAAAGCGCGAGCCTCACCCTCAATTCTTGTGTTCATCCTTCGGGATAAATATAAAATTTGAGGTAAAGCGCTCTTTCATCTAAAGGTCAATTTGACTTCATCTTTTTCAAAACTAAAATTTTTAAACGTCCTTCCGAAGCAGGCAACGTCAATTCTTGCGTTCATCCTTCGGGATAGATACATGATTTGAGATAAAGAGCTCTTTCATCTAAACTATGAAAATTATGGAGTCTTTTGGCTTCATCTTTTTCAAAAATAAATTTTTTTTTTTTAAAGCGTCCTTTCGAAGCGGGCAACGAGATTTCAATTCCGATGACCGACAGCTTCTTTCGGGCAAACCCCACACCAAAAATAGTGCCGACAGCTTCTGGNCTTAGAATGATTCAGCTTAAAAATTTCAGCTAAAACTTGTCCATCATTAAAAACTATATAACTTTATGTCATCGCCTCTTTCACCTAGTTAGGCAATAGAGTTATTTATGAATTGTGAGAGAGATTTAAGACTTAATTAATGAAAATTCCCTCACCATATTTAATTATCTAGACTTTCAGAGTAGGTTGGTAGGATCCTCGAGGTCTATAATATATGTTGTAGTTGGGAGTTCCTAATATCATGTCCATTTGAAAAAGGCTTATGCATTGATAAAAGAGATGCCAAAAAATATTACATTCAATGACTTTCAAAATGGGTCCACCATACGAAGTTTGTTGTTGTACATGATACCAATATATTAGCCATCTTACATCTTGACTTCACAAAGAGCTACTACTTTAAAAAAAAAATTAGACAACCTAATTTTGAATCCAACTTAAGTGGAACCTATGAATGAGGAGAATGTCTATGGATTTAATAGGTGATCCATGTGCTTCAGTTGTAGATTTGATAAATCTTAAAAAATATATAACAAATAATCTATGTTTAAACACTTGAAATTCTAGTTGGAAGCATGACCTAGTTTTCAATTAAAATAATAACAAAATAATAAGGAATAATAACCGGCTTAGCAACCAACAAAATACTATGGGTAATGGAAACAACCAACGTAGTAACTTCCCCAACCTTAAACCTAATTACTCTCTTAAATTAACTTTAAAGAATCAACTAAAAAGAAAGAAGTTATCCTTGAATAGAATTAATGTTGCATATGGAATATCAATTATATATTCAAGCTATAACTATAAGAAATATTGAAACACAATTAGGATAATTTGCAAGCTTTTCAAGTAATAGACTTAAGGGACATTTCCAAGCAACTTTGAATTGAATGTCAAGAAAAAAAAAAAGAAAGGATCAATGTAAGTTTTTCCAATTAAAAAGTTAAATATACTAAGAAGAGGTAAGTAGAAAAAAAATACTAGGATTGAATATGAATCTGAATTATATAATATCCCATTTTAATTTTAAAAATATCAGAGACACCCTATAGTAGATAAAAAAATAGAGAATAACTAGAAAGTCTATTGAAAGATCCCAACAAGCATTTTCCTAAAAAAATACAAAATATAATTATAATGAGAAATCCCCAAGATTTTTTGACTTATTAAAAAAACTTACCATAATTATACCATTTATAGGGACTCTNTATTGAAAGATCCCAACCAGCATTTTCCTAAAAAATTACAAAATATAATTTTAATGAGAAATCCCCAAGATTTTTTGACTTATTAAAAAAACTTACCATAATTATACCATTTATAGGGACTCTTAAATATATTTCTAATTATATTACGAAAAATATTTTAAATAAAAATTTTAAACTAAAAAATTTTAAAATAACTGACCTAAGTGAAGAATGAGGTTCCCTTATCTAATAAAAACTACCCGAGAAGTTAAGAGATCGTAGATATTTTACCATTTTATACACTATAAGGCACCTAAAAATTTCCTATTTTTAGAATACATTTCATGCTTATTTTATGCACATTTTTAATGATATTATACTTTAAAGGAATGTATTTTGCATATTTTTTTCTTTAGGTACAAGAAATTGAATTTTGGTGAAAATGAAACAGAAATGATGTAATTTGGAGTAAGAAAAAGCAAGAAAAAAAATTATGACCTGACACATTTCGTTATGTCTTTCTATGCTTACTGTCCTTTAGATTTCCCATATGTTTTTGAATGAAATTGCATTTAAAAAAAGGTTGTTTTCATGCTTATCTTGTAGGTATATCTGTTAGGAGAAAAACACAACTGAAATGGGGCAAAACAAAGCTAAAATGGAGCCAAACGAAGCGAAATGGTGGAGCTGCTGCAGGGTGGGGCTAGAGGCACCAGAACTGGCGCCAAAGGCACTAGAATCCAGAGAACAAGTGCCAGAGGTGCCAGAATTGTGCTAGAAGCGTCAAAATTCAAAGAACGAACACTAGAGGTGCCAGAGACGGTTATGGACAAATTTTTATCGATTTTTGACTATTTTGAGATGTTCTAGAAGGCTCTAAGAGCCCGTTTGGGGTAGCTTATAAGTTCGGCGGCATTTTCAAAATGTAACCTAGATTCATGCGGTTAGGGTGCATTTTTAAATACGACATTTTATCTAATACATTAAACACTGAACACAATATTACCCCTACGTTCTGCGTTTTAAGTAAAGTCTATTACCTCGTTACCTGATCGTCGCCCTAGAGGATCCTCTGTCAAGTGCGCCTCCTCCCTTGCTTCCGCGCCGAGAAACTGCTCTCCCTTAGAAAAAATTTCTTCTCCTCATCCTCTCCTGCCTCCTCCCCTCCCTCCTCTGCTTCATTTTGTCAAACACCCATTCTAATATCGCGGCGAAGAAAGGTCCTAGCTTATGAACATGTACGATTTGGTTGGATCTTTCTATTTTCTGTGGTGGGGTGTGCAACTCGAGCATAATGCATTAAGTACAAGAACATATTTTCTTCCAGACAAGTAGTAATCGTTTGCTTATACTTAAGATGATTTTATTTTAAGATATCTGTAAGATATTTTCTTTGATAAATTTTATGGCTATTTTTTCTTACTAGAGATTTTGATAGACTGTATGAATTTGTTGAATATCTATAACAAATTGATTATAGTGAGGTTGTATGAATCTCCACTGACTTATAGCTTTTGTGAAATCGTTATGAATCAGGCTCGAGATGCTTGTTTGAGATCATTAATAGGTTAACTATAATGTCTACAATTGTCTTTTTTGGAGTCGTTAATCCTTAGAGGATGGTGTATATAATCTCCCTTATTTAAGTTAGCATTCAAAAATGCATTTTTATAATCCAGTTTGTGAATCAGTCAATCAAGGTTGGCTGTCATTTTGAGAAGTATCCAAAAAATTTTAAGAATTACATAGGAGCAAAGATATCATAATAGTTGACCTTGTAAACTTTGGTTAGCTAGCCTTGCTTTATGTCTTTTGATGGATCTAGCAAATCAGTATCTCATTAGTGAAGAATCATTTGTATCCAATAGGGGATGGAGCCCTCTGTTTCTTCACCTTATCTTCAATTGCTTCTCTCTATATTGAATTATTAAAGGTCTCTTCTACCATCTTTAAACTTATATTTTCATAAGCTTGGCAAGTTTTTTTGCAAGGAGGATAGATGATAAATTGTTGTGCTTTGTATTGATTTATTTACTTTCTTCCAAATAAACACAATATAAATTGGTGTATTTATATTGTATTGACTCGTATAACGATAAAGCATTTGTAAATATATTATATTTATCTTGAACATCATTTTATCTTGAGTGAACCAACGACCCTATGAAGTTCTTCTCTTGATATAGGGGTAATGAAATATCATATTAAATTTTGACACTTGTTATGTAAATTATTTTTTCAATAGGATTGGGATTAGTATTTTTGAAGTGTTATGATGTATTCCACAAAAAAAAATTCATTCTTCTTTTGATTTACGCTATCATTTATTCTTCTTTTGATGTATTAAGGGTTAATTGCATGTCTTCTAGCAACCCTTCTACATTCTTTATACAATATTGGTTCTTATTTTCAATTTCCAAGAATTTATTTTATTTCATCTAAATCTTGGGTTAACATTCTCTCTCTTGAAAAATTGTAATTTTATTCTAGCCTGTTTATCTGACATTACATGATGAGTAAAGCTAAAGATCGGATCATTGACTATGTGGGATAGAGAGGTGACAATTATATTTTATGATATTTGTCTGAGGGAGGTTGAGTTGGGTAATAGGTCCACCACCTATTTTAATAAAGAAGGCTAGCAGAATCTTATGACTAAATTCAAGGAACTTACTGGAAGGAATTACGATCAGATGAAACTCAAGAACAAGTGGGATCAATTAAAAAAGGATTGAAAAATTTGGAAAGAACTCAAAAGGGGATCAATGGGATTGGGTTGGGATCCAATAAAGCGGACAACTAATGCACAAAATGATTGGTGGGCTGAGAAGTTAGAGGTAAATACATACATAATATTACTTCTCCTTGCATCAATTTTCACATTGAAATTATTTTACTAATGAAATTTGAATTTTATTTCAGGTTGTGGCGAGAGCAAAAAAATTTAAATTTAGCGACATTGATCAAGTTTTGGAGGAGTTGGATGGAATGTTCACTGGAATTGTCGCAACGAGAGCTCACACTTTCACCCCAAATGACTAGGCGTTTGTCATCTTTCCACTAAACACGGAAATCAAGCATATAGGTGAGTCAGAAGAAGGTCCTAGCTAAATCCCCACAGATGTTCAATCTACTGGCAGAACAAAATGTCCTAGGGTGGAAAAAAAGAAAATAGAAGCCGCATTCGTCAGAGGTACCATAGAGAAACTGCTTGAAACCTGCAAAAGTAGGTCTGCATCATCAAAGGACAATGCAATTGAGGAGAGTCTTCAGCTCCTAAATACATGTCCCGGTGTTAAGGCTTATAAAGATATGTATTTAAAATATGTGAAGTTGCTAAGAAACGCAACTCGCAGGCAGTTTTTTACAAAGTTGGGCCCAGAGTTCCGACTCGATTACTTGCATTCTTTCATGGATGATTGACTTCTTATCACATTATGTTTTACTTTACTATCAATCTTTGTAATATTTATGTGATGGACTCTTTTCATGGAGGAACTTTCATGTCTTTTATTATACTATGTAGTGTTTTTTTCATCCACAATACTACCATCTATGTATCAATTTAATGAACTAAAGTTAATTTTTATAAAGTTTAAAAAGTTATCATTTTCCAGAATTTGTAGAATGGATGGAGAACAAGTTAACCACAACCGCATTGTTGCTCTCATCCTCACCTTGTTATACCATTACTACCATACATACATTGATCGAACCCCTTGTATGTCATCGAGTCATATTGGTGATAAATGGGTCGGTGAGTTATTACAGGGCCACCCTACATGGTTTTCCAATATGTTCCTAATGATGAAAGATATATTTCTCGACTTGCTTAATGAACTTCAGAACTTTCATGAGTTGCAATGCTCAACAAGGATGACAACGAGAGAGGTGTTGGCAATTAACCAATATATAATATCCCAGAATGAATCCATTAGAGGAGTTATGACGTGATTTCAATATTCATTAGAAACCATTAGCAGATATTTCTCAGTAGGTTTGAATTCTCTCAACAGTTTTGTAATCAAGATAGTTAAGCCCGAGGATCCAACGTTCCAGTCGATTCCCACACATGTGCAAATGACCCTCGGTACATGTCATTCTTCAAGGTATTTATTTAACATATATATTTCATCTACAAATATTATGTACATGACAAATTTTAATGGAGTATTTCTTGAACGATAGGACTGTATTGGAGCTATTGACGGAACACATGTTGATGCACGGCTTTCTGCTACAGAAAAGGTCTCCTACATCGAGCAATGTGGTTTCTCAATATAAAATTTTATGGTCGTGTGTGATTTCAACATGTGTTTTACCTTTGTGATGGCTGGATGGGAAGGCAGTGCACACAATAGCCATATTTTCAAGTTTTCTACTAGAAATCAAAAACATTGTTTCCCGTACCCACCTCCTGGTAAGTATATATAACAGGTACATCTCGTTTAGTATTTCCACAACTAATTGTCATAACTAAACATGTAAGTACTACTTGGTAGACGCTGGATACCACTCACAGATAGGGTATCTCAAGTCATATCCATATACAAAATATCATATCTCTGGATTTGAAAGATCAAGCGGAGTAGCACGAGGGCAGGAAAGAATTATTTAATAAAAGGCATTCCTCATTGCGCAACGTGATCAAAAGATTGTTCAGAGTCTGGAAGAGAACGTGATATGTTGACTTACCCATTTCAGAAGTAGGTGTCGATAGTAGTGGCCACTATGACACTACATAACTTCATTCGACAGAATCACTCTGGATTGCATGTAGAGTTTTCCATGATAGAAGAAGATTTACTATAGATCCCACCTAAAGCTTTTGAATTCCACATGGTGCACACCATACAACAGCTTAAAATGGATTCATTGGAAGCACACACTCTAGATGGTGAAGGTGCATCGGAGATGACAAATTTGAGAGAGCGAATAACAGACAAGATTAGTCTGTCATGAATGAGCCTGCCATGTTTTTACAATCATTAAGTACAATAAGGAATTGTATTTTCATGAAGTAATGACTATAAATCATCTTTGTGTATTATAAGAAATACTTATATACTTCTTTCAATGGAAGTATTTGATCTATATGTGGTTGTGCACTTGGGTGAATCTCATAAGACCAAAATAATTTATATGAAGTCAATTAGAAATTATGATGCATATTTGTTGATTTATGCATATTTTCTTAAAAATTATATAAAGTCAATTACCTAATATGCTTTACAATCCCAATGAAAAGCATCCTTACATCTAGTGAAATGTTTATTAGTATGAAATGATGCATCTATTGAAGTGAAAGCTTATTTGTCACATGCACATCAATAAACTGTCACATACGAATATGAGAATACATGAGCTTTATTGGGGCAGTTGGATATTCATACATAGCTCTTCAAACAGGAATTACATGCATGTTGCAAAATTTTCTTTGCTGGCAGTTGTGTTAACTTATTAATTTCAAGAATTGGATACATGCATGTGCTTATTCTTTTAATTGCAATGATTAGTTTACATTTCATGTGGTGCTTATTCTTATAAGCTGGTAGTTGTGAATATTTCTTATAAGCTGGTAGTTTTGAATATTTTTTATAATGTGGCAACTATGAATTTTCTAAAATATTTGGAGTTCCTTCATTTTAAGGGCATCTTGAATGGCCAATGTCTTTAAGGGCAACCGCTGCTATAAATAGCTTGATGTGTGCAGTTAGAATGGATCTAGTATGTTTCATATGCAATAGAATGAAATTTTATTTAAATTGCCTGCTATGCTGATGACGAGATTCTAAATTTTATTTAAGTTACCTCATTCCCTGTGGAATCAATACTCCAGACTCTAAAATATGATATTACTGATATGATACATGCACTTGCGTGAGCCTCTAGTGTGTTGTTGCACCTGGAAGTGGTATCAGACTCCCTGAGTAGTCTAATGGCTTTGGAGCTCAGGTGCTTGAGGATTCAAATCTATGAGAGCTTGTTCTCTTCCTTTAAGTACAACACATGTGATCCCGAGAATATAATTGTGTAAAAATTATATAGTTGACTCCACTATGTAATAGTGCTAAAAGCTTGATTCAATATTTTATGAATAAAAAATTTAAGCAATTAATGTTGGCATTCTATGCAAGCATACATATCATTATCAAATAACAAATGAATTTCTATTTAAGCCCCAAATATCAATCCCACGGGGATGGTTTAAATTTGAAATGATAAATTTACTAGGAAATTCACAGAAAGTCAAAACAAAATTACTTTCACTAATTTTGAATGTTAAGATATTATCAGAACTAAATTATTTAACTAACAACAAAATTAAAATACAAAGATGAGATAAAACATCTTTCCCACTACAATGAGGTTTTGGTAAAACGAGATGAGATAAATGGTTCTAATATGTATTGTGCCAAATAAGAGTACTTTTAATTCTCTACTCTGATACAGTGTTATAGAAAATCATTGGCTAATCCCAGGTTTAGTCCCTAAATCCATGGCTAGACTAGGAGGATACTGGCTCCCACTCCAGAGCTCCCACTTTCCTTCACCTGTAGGCTAACTCTCGCTTTAGTTTTTAAACACTAAGACTGAATTGAGGATTTTAGACTGCCCCTCTAAAGATTCTCCAATTCTACACTCAACAAAGTATATTTTCCTATTTATTTGCACTTAATTCCATGAATAAAAATCTCCTTCATGGAATCAAATGTGATCATCACTCTGTTGTAGAACTCATACTTTATTTCCCATTTTAATAATTCAATTGGCCAGATTGAAAAGTAAATTAAGTTTGGAGTTGAAAAATCAACACAATTTATTTTATATTTTAACATTGACATATCCATATTATATCTTCATTTCACCATATCTCAGAGTAGAAAGAAAGATAAAGTAAATTACACAGACTTCATGAGAAAGATACAACAAAACACAAATTTCATATATAAAAGAAAGTTCATACAATAAAAATAAACAAACAACACTTATCTGAAACTCTTTCTCAAAGCAAATCTCTTGTAGCCTCTCGTAATAAACAAACAACACTTATCTGAAACTCTTTCTCAAAGCAAATCCCTTGTAGCCTCTTCTAGGATATATAGGAAGAAGAAATCTCTCACTTTTCTCCTTCTCCAACACACTTATAGAAGAATTCACACTTAATCTCACCACAAAACTCTACTTATAAGAACAATGGACTCTAAATGGTTGTGGAATGATAAATGGAAAAATGTGTGATGCATAAAAGGTTGAAGTGGGATGATGAGATGTATGGAAGAGTCATTTTCAGATCAATTTTGGTCCCAAATAAAGCATAAAGTTGGTTCTCCAATAGGTGCTTCCAAAAACTCTTCAAAAAGTGTCCAAATTTGTCGAATCTTCTAGAAACAGGGGCTGAACTGACATTGGCGCTGTCGGCGCCCATTCTGACGCTGTTGGCGCCAGTGTTTCTCAATTTAATTCGTTGCTCTCTATCAAATGGCGCTGTCGGCGCTGCTTCTGGCGTCGTCGGAACTGAGTAAAATTCACAATCTGTTCTTTTGGTCTGCGTCATCGGTGCTGCTCTTGGCGTTGTCGGTGCTAAGCATTTCTTCAAAAACATCATTTTGACTCTAATTGTCATCTTTTTTTCTTCCTTTTTTCTTCAAGTCCTAAAAATCAACAACCTGCAAGAAAACATAAAAAATCTTCCATTAAAGTGCAATATCACTAAAATGAGTATAAAATATAGGTATAAAAAGGCATCTATTTTTGGTGTATCAGCAGGTAAGTTCTGTTGTTTGCCTCGCTATGGTCTTGGAGTTCCTGAGATCATTTTTGCACAAACTCTCAAATGGAATCCATGTTAGAAATTTTTCTGCAAATGGGTTTCTTCTCCGTGACACGCTCATCTTTTTGTTAACAATATGAATCCATGCTCACTTTACCTTTTAGAACGTTGAATCCAAAAAAAATCCTGTGAATCACACCAAAGGAACGAAGCGTTGGATGAGCGAGAGGAATGCAAAGAAAAGTATAGTACACAATAACATAGGTTTTTTTAGGAAAAAGTTCAATCGTTCATTCTTGAAGAAATGACTCCCTATTTATAGATTATAAATGTGTCTAGTAAGTTACATATTTGTCCATGTTTAAATGGAACATTATAAATGATTAATGTAACATTACACCTTTGCATTTTTCTAATTTACTCTAAGATATTTTAATTTTGTAACCGACATTTGTATCATTTCATATTAATAACTATTTGAAGCGTGTATTAAAAATCAACAATTGTTAACATTCGGTCGTCTGATAATCATTCAGTCGGTCGAAAGTCATTTGGTTGAATGGAAGGTCTTCAAACGACTTTCTTGAGAGAGACCTTATCATTGAGATGAACTTAGACCATTAGAAAGAGGGCGAGTCACAGAAATCTGATGAGCAACTTTCTTTCAGATAAGTGGTCTTTATAGCGGGTTAAGAAGGCGTTTTAAGGAGCGTCCATCGATTTTCTTTACAAGGGATCCAATAATTGGTATGGGGAGCTGATTATATGTGGCTGTCCCTCAAATCAGACACTCAATTTTTCTTTTTTCGGATATACTTTCCTTCGTTAGACAAATGATTCAACTGAATGAAATAACACTAGACGCCCGCCTTTCGACCGTTCCAATGCAGTTTTTGGTATCTTCTTTGTGTGGTTCATTGAAATTTCTCGAGATCCATATGGTCATATTTTTGATATACATTATATTATGATTTATCATACTTCTTACTTGGCTTATGTGCACTCTTTCTTAACATGTTAGGTGTAATTAGAGCAACAATCTAAATTTTTTTTTGGAAATTAGCTTTGAAAGTTTTGGACAAAATATTGAAATTGAATTTCGCATTAACCATGATCATTATTATTTTAAGAAAAAAATATAAAGCTCTACTATCTAGTGAATAAGAAGAAATTTAAATAGAATTAATAGTTTTGATTTTTCTTACTAGATTCAAACATAAAAATTGGATGAATCTAAGGCTCTGTTTGGTGCAGCTGCACCTGCGCTGCCCCAGGAAGCTGCTGTGGGGAGGTTGGTTGGTTATTTGTTGCAGCTATGTGAAAACAGCTGTGGAGCAGTTGTTTCTGGAAAAATAACAATTCTGCTCCTGTTTAGTTAAATTGTTTGAAACAGAATAATGACAATCTTATATATGATACAACAGAAGCAGAAATTCACCTTACAAGCTAAAAATCTAAAAAAATAGACTTCTACAATTTTTAGCCAATCTAGAAGCCATAAATTTGATACTTTTAAGAAAAAAGTTCAAATAAAAATAATCAAGAATTATAGATATTCAGCTCACGTCACAGTGAGTATCAAGAGAGTAAAAAAAAGTCTAAAATAATTACAATGACAATTAATAAGATGATTATATTATTTTTAACATTCTGACAGTGTAGCTCCCGTGCTAGAATTTACTTGATCAATGTTCTCCACTCTCGATCGCCGTCGTCAGGGGAATCCGCTGAACTGTCTGCCCAACGGAAGAAGCAAAACTATGTTGTGATGCTCCGTGGGCAGCTATAGAACTTTCTCCCGTAGTTGTGCGGCCGCCGTGACATCAACATGGAAGTTTGGAGACCACAGTGGCAAAAAATCGTCGGCATGTTCCAGAATTCCTTGTGCTTATATTTTCATAATTGCGACTAAAAAGAAAAAAAAACAAAACAAAGAAGAAAAGACAAAACAATACCACACCATTAATCAAAAGGACCAACAACATAAGCAATAGAAATTATCATAAATTTAGCCCTTGGATCCCCTTCAAAACAGAAAAAAATATAGATGAATGCCAGCCAGTGTAAGGATGTAGAAGTAGTATTGACATCGAATTCCATGTCAGCATTGTACAGTGAGGGAGAAACCCCTCTTCCTGGTTCAAAGGTTGACATATCAATATGTTACAGTTCTGAATTCATGTTTGATAATTAAGGAAGATTTACATGTAAAGAAATTTCCGATTCATTCCAACAATCCATTTTCTAAATTTAAATGAAAGCATTCCAGTAGGTTTTTCATAAGCCACAATACTTCATAGAATTTCTTAGATGAATCAAAAGCATTAAAATGTCATAAGAGTCATAAATTGAAAATGCTAATCACCAAAATAGATTGAAGAAGAGGGAAAGAAGAACAACATCTAAATGCAGTTCTCCTTAGAAGAAGTCAGGTCTTAGGAAGCAAGCTAAGAGAAGACAAACCCGATTACAACTCTCAGTCGAATCTTTGGCTATAATGAATCCAAAGGATCACACGAAGTACAAGGATTGCAGGAATCGGGATCGACGAACCAGGATAAGCTTTCAGTGCTGAAAAGACGAAGGCAAAGAAGAAGCAGAACAAGGATTGCAGCGGAACGACATGCGAAATCGAATAGGAGGGCACCTGAGTAAAATGCCGAAGAAGAGAAGCGGGACCGCGGGAGGGAAGCAGGGCAGCTGGAGCGAAGCGGGGCCTCGGGGTTGATCTCGCAGCCCGCGTTTCACTCAGATTCGCGGCCATCAGAAGGAAACGCTGCGCCAAACAAGTTATTTCTGCGGCCTTCCGCCGCACGACACAGAGAAAGCCGCGCCAAACGGACCCTAATTCTTATGTAAT
This sequence comes from Phalaenopsis hybrid cultivar, assembly GCA_002079205.1. Lineage (NCBI taxonomy): Eukaryota > Viridiplantae > Streptophyta > Magnoliopsida > Asparagales > Orchidaceae > Phalaenopsis > Phalaenopsis hybrid cultivar. The sequence goes on from JXCR01133518.1 coordinate 28,370, forward strand.
TTTGGCAGCAATTTCATATTATATTGTACTTTGAAAAAAATTTTAATGCACAAATTAATTGCTATTTATGAGGTACAAGTTCTATAGAAGTTGGAAGAAAATATCATTGCAATTCAAATCTTATATATTTATGGATCCAATGTTAATTTAAAAAATCATATTATTAAACTAATGCATTCTCACTTATAATGATAAAATTGTTAGAAATTTTATGAAAAAGTATGAGTTAAGCTTTATAGTGAATTTTAATGTTTGAAACATAAAATAAAATTGCAAATTTTAAATATATAATAATTTAATATCACCTTGTGAATAAAAAAATATTACATCAGTACTACGCACGTAGAGGAACGTGCGTACCCAATGAAATCACGTCACGATATCCCGCGCGACGCAGCAAAAAAAACGGCGCAGTAACACGGGGAATATTCCCTCCTGTGTTATTCATGTGTTATTGGCTGTTATTCATGTGTTATTGCGTGTTATTCATGTGCTATTGATGTGTTATTGTGTTATTATAACACCAAGAATATTCTCAGGATAGAATAACAAATGAATAACACACAATAACATTTGAATAACACGGGAAATATTCTCGACAGAGAAAAAAACGGCGCAATAACACGGGGGAATATTCTCTCCCGTGTTATTCTTGTGTTATTGTGTGTTATTCATGTGTTATTAATGTGTTATTGTGTTATTATAACACCAAGAATATTCTCAGGATAGAATACCACATGAATAACACACAATAACACATGAATAACACGGGGGAATATTCCCCGTGTTACTGCGCCGTTTTTTTTTCTGCGTCGCGCGGGATATCGTGGCGTGATTTCATTGGATACGCACGTTCCTCTATGTGCGTAGTACTGATGTAATATTTTTTCCCTTGTGAATTGCTTAAAAAAGATTTTGTTATAAATAATTATTTAATATTATTAATAATTGATAGTTATAAAAAGTATTCTCAATTATAAAAATATTTACGATGAACTGCTCTACTTCTATGAATATTTTTTCGTTGCGGAACACACGCTCCGCTGGTCTAACGTGCGTCCCTAACGTTGGCTTTATCAGAAGAATCGTGGCGATTGCCCATATCGAGACCCACAGAGCTCGATATGGCCTCCTCAGCCTCCCATTGTCTTCGCTTCAACTCTTGTGCCTCCTTCTCTGTTTCGTTTCTCTTATCTACTCCGTTCGACCCTTACCCTAGATCCGGTCAGCCTGTTCTGCCGGCTACGAGAGACTTCACTAACCACCTTCTTCGCTTCTCTTAGCCTTTCATGCATTACCTCCGCGATGCTCTCGCTGCGGGATTTTGTTTCCCGCGTCTCAATCCTCGACTGCCCCTTCAAATTGAGTAATGAATGTTACGGCGGAATTTTCCGGCTGAGCCGCCGGAGGCGGAGGAGGAGAGTACTCATTGGCTTTCTATCCAGTGACGCTTGCAGAAGGAGTTGGAAATGCTTATCAGTGTGCAGAAAAACTGGTAATTTGAACTCCGGTTTGGTCCATCCCGTCCAGTTAAGTTCGGCGAAGAGGAGCGCCAGGGCGCAGAGGCTGTTAGTCGGCATGAAACTCTCCGATGAGCTTGGCGGCCCAGGCGGCTGCAGGGAGGATGCAGCCGCGGTAGGCTCCGAGCATGTGCGGATGGAATCGGCCAATTTTACGAGCTACGTGGAGGATCCTCTAGTGGACAAGCTGAGGTCGCAGCTTGGGGTCATCCATCCGATACCTTCGCCTCCCATCAATCGGAATATTGTGGGTTTCTTTGTGCTCTTCTTTTTCATTGGGGTTATGTTTGATAAGCTGTGGACCTCAAGGAGGTCGAGTAAGTCAGTTCGGGAGGATCGAGCAGGGACGTGGCCGCAGGTGCCAACTAGCTTCTCGATGTTTCTCGAGAAGGATCTGCAGCGGAAGGAGTCCGTGGAGTGGGTTAATATGGTATTGGGAAAGCTGTGGAAAGTTTATCGACCTGGGATTGAGAATTGGATCATAGGGCTTCTTCAGCCGGTGATTGATAATCTCCGAAAACCTAGTTATGTGCAGAGAGTGGAGATTAAGCAGTTTTCACTTGGCGATGAGCCTTTGTCGGTTAGGAATGTGGAGCGGAGGACTTCTCGGCGGGTCAATGATTTGCAGTAAGCTTTTGTGGTGTTTATGAGCATTTCATTTAACCATGTTCAGATTTTCCGCTGAACTCGACTTTATGGTTGGTGGCTAATTTAAGTCCATTACACCAAGCTACAGCTTTATCCTTCTCCAAAAATATTAGTTGTCGGCTAAATACTTTCATTGTTGTTATTTCTGCTGAAGTCGACTTTATGATATCAATACCTTATTAACAAGACTGGACCGAAAAACATGAGAAAAAAGAGGAGATAGAACTTGGAGTGAGAAAATTTTGTAATTTTATTGGATTGCCAAAATGTAGCAGAGTGAGCAGAGTGATCTGATTGATTGTATGTGTCCGGCTCACCCTCTGACTTTTTATTTATTAGATTGAGTTGAGGTTTAGTACGACAAAAAGTGCTACATTTGAGCAACATAGGTGAAAATTGCATATCAGAATCTAATAAGTGTCTCAATTAACTTGTAACTCTTGGACATTTGGTGACATGGGAGACTAGTTTTGATCAAATTTATTTGGCGAGAGGAGTGAATAGTCTTGGAGCTTATGGAACTTTAACTGTTAGGATGAAGATATTGACTGAATAGCTCTAGGTTGCTTCTACTTGACAGTGAGTTCAATATTCTATATGGCTTCTTCCGTTGGGGTTTTAATTGTATTTCTTAAACTGTCAACAAGCTTTCTGCTCAATTCATGATGATTAACGAGGTTTTATAAATCTTGCTGAGACGATTATGGTATGTAATTGCTAAGAAAATATATTTTACAATTTTCATGCAAGACTTGCATCTCAATAANCTTATTTCTTTAATCTTACAAATATGAGTTTTAGAGATTTATTTTTAAGGATTATAAATTTCGTATTTTATTCCGATGTAGTTACACATAAAGTTATCAAAGTTTCATATTGCGCATTAAAATATATTAACTCTATCACTACAGGAAACGTGTTGATTAGTGTCAGAATTTGTTATTCTGTTGATTTTGGGTGTGCTTGAGGCAACTTCTGTTTAACCAGATAAGCAGCTTATCTTGAAACGCAGCCCGCGGGGTTCAACCCGAGGCCTGCGTTTTCGAATAAGCTGACGAAACGTGTTTTCCAAATGATGAGACACAGCCCGCACTTATAAGCTGCCCCAAACGTACCCTTTATCTCATTTTTAATTTTGTGGACTATTTTGTAGTCTTTATATAGTTTTGGTTTCTCTGTTTCTGGTTTGGGATTAGTTTGCTTCTTCTAATTCTTTTACTTGATATGGTTGAGATGGTCGGGGTTGGCAGTTTGTAGGATGATTTTCTTTTACCATTTGCTTTTCTTGTCTTGTTGTTACATTGTTGTTTTGGTTGGGTTTTCGGTTTGGATTAGGACTGCTTTGTGTGCTCTATCAATTGTCTGATCTTTGACTTGTTTTATTTTGTTTTGCTTTGATTGTTTTTTTCATTTTTTTGGTTTGGTACTTTTGATAATTTATCAAAAAATTCAGATACTTTATTTGATCTTTACCTTATTTGGCTTTGCTAGGTATTAGATATGTAAATACAAAGGAATTGGGTGGGATGCATGCAGATGCTTGCTCCTAAATGAAATATCATTTGTGAGGAAAAATCTTCTTTATTATATGATATTTTTTCTTCCGCTAAGAANTTTACTCTTACAAATATGAGTTTTAGAGATTTATTTTTAAGGATTATAAATTTCGTATTTTATTCCGATGTAGTTACACATAAAGTTATCAAAGTTTCATATTGCGCATTAAAATATATTAACTATATCACTACAGGAAACGTGTTGATTAGTGTCAGAATTTGTGCCAGATTATATTCTGTTGATTTTGGGTGTGATTGAGGCAGCTTGTGTTTATCTAGATAAGCAGCTTATCCTGAAACGCACGCAGCCCGCGGGGTTCAACCCGCGGCCTGCGTTTTCGAAGAAGCTGACGAAACGTGTTTTCCAAATGATGAGGCGCCGCCCGCACTTATGAGCTGCCCCAAATGTGCCCTTTATCTCTTTTTTTTTTAATTTTGTCGACTATTTTGTAGTCTTTATATAGTTTTGGTTTCTCTGTTTCTTGTTTGGGATTAGTTTGCTTCTTGTAATTCTTTTACTTGATATGGTTGAGATGGTCGGGGTTGGCAGTTTGTAGGATGATTTTCTTTTACCATTTGCTTTTCTTGTCTTGTTGTTACATTGTTGTTTTGGTTGGGTTTTCGGTTTGGATTAGGACTGCTTTGTGTGCTCTATCAATTGTCTGATCTTTGACTTGTTTTATTTTGTTTTGCTTTGATTGTTTTTTTCATTTTTTTGGTTTGGTGCTTTTGATCATTTATCAAAAAATTCAGATACTTTATTTGATCATCACCTTATTTGGCTTTGCTAGGTATTAGATATGTAAATACAAAGGAATTGGGTGGGATGCATGCAAATGCTCCTAAATGAAATATCATTTGTGAGGAAAAATCTTCTTTATTATATGATATTTTTTCTTCCACTAAGAAAATAAATCACAACTCAATAATTCTTAGATATTCATTTTATGTGTTGGAATATATGAGATAAGTGAAACATTTTTTTTTTTTTTTGCAGAAATAAAGAAATAAATTTTGTTATTCAATGAGTATTTACATAGATTACATAAATCTTATGTATTTACTTATCTAAGACTTAGCTAAACTTTCATGTTTAGGTGCATATCACTCAAATCTTTAATATAACTTAAGAAGCACTTTTACTTTCTAAAAATGAAATACAAATTTTCATGCAAAAGTTTATAATACCAAAGTATTGTAAATCTAAATATAAAAAGTTTAGGAGCTAGATGTGTAAATATATAAGAGTTGTATGATATGTATACAAATTTCCCTAATTATTAATGATTATACTTATGACTAAGGGTCTGTTTCGGGAGCTACAGCTTATTAAAAAACGGTTGTGAAGCTGTTGAATAATAATTTGATGTTCAAAGAGCTGCGGTGGCTATTACTAATTTTTTTAAAAAAAAAAAGTTAAAACGCAGCTAGTAAGTTGTCACCGCACCTAGCCAAGAGTGATGAAAAAATGCAGATTTCAGCGGCGGTTTTTTGGGAAAGCTGCCAAAACGTAGCTCACCCAAATAGACAAAACTGTGCTGCGGTGCCGCACCGCCGCCCCAAAGGGACCCTAAATTACTATCAAAGTAGTGTATTAAATAGAAATAGCAGCGCTAGCTAATGACTGTCATCAAAGAGATTAGAGTAAACTGATCTCCAGAAGATAGATAATTACCGTGGAACTATTATGAACAGGACCTTAATGCAACAGAATTTGCACAAAATTCCTCCTCAAAGCCTTCAATATCTTCACTCATAAGGAAATATATATACAAATCTATCAACCCCTACACCAGTTGGATTATCAGATAAACTATAGCTTCAGCGGCCCTTTTACTTGTTCATTAAAATACAACAACAACAACAAAGCCTTAATCCCCTACATGAATCCTTTTTCTCCATTGTGTCCTATTTAGGGTCATATTTTCATTTAGTTCTAGTAATTTAAGAACATTTTTTATACAATAAGCCCAAGTCTTCCTAGGTCTACCTCTGCCTTTCTTAACACAAGTCGAANAGCCCTTTTACTTGTTCATCAAAATACAACAACAACAACAAAGCCTTAATCCCACTACGCGGGGTCGGCTACATGAATCCTTTTTCTCCATTGTGTCCTATTTAGTGTCATATTTTCATTTACTTCTAGTAAATTAAGATCATTTTTTATACAATAAGCCCAAGTCTTCCTAGGTCTACCTTTGTCTTTCTAAATAAATTAAGATCATTTTTAATGCAATAAGCCCAAGTCTTCCTAGATCTACCTCTGCCTTTCTTAACACAAGTCGAATCTAAAACATCTACTTCCCTAATCGGATCATCTAATGGTCGACGTTTAATATGACCAAACCATCTAAGACGACTTCCTCTTTGATCGGATCATTTGTAACACCATGATGCTTGAAAATATTAATAATGTCGAGTGTATTCTGGGTAGGTCTACCTCTGCCTTTCTTAACACAAGTCGAATCTAAAACATCTACTCTCCTAATCGGAAGTCAACGATGACTTTCTCTAATTTTGTCCGTCAAAGGAGCTACACCAACCCTATCATGGATATATTCATTTCGCATTTTGTCTCTAAGTGTAAAGCCACTCATCCACCTAATCATTCTCATCTCGGCAACACTTAACTTATTATTATGCTTCTCTTTTAAAGGCCAACATTCAGCGCCATAGAGCATTGCAGGTCTCACCGCCGTTTTATAAAATTTTCCTTTCAGTCTAAGTGGTACTTTTCTATCACACAAAAAGCACGAAGCATTCCTCCACTTCAACCAACCAACTTGAATTCTAGTATTAACATCCTCATCTATATCACCATCGCTTTGAACAACGAAACCAAGATATCTAAATCGTTCACACCTTTTAATAATTTGATCACCCAAAGTCACACTTATGTCACTAGAGCTACTACTACTAAAATTGCATTCCATGTATTCAGTTTTAGTTCTACTTAAATGAAAGCCTTTTGACTCCAATGTAGCCTTTTTCCTGGGCTTTTTCTCTCGTTTTATCCACGAGAAGGATATCATCCGCAAAAAGTATACACCAAGGTACATCCTCCTGTAGATGTCCAGTAAGACCATCCATAACTAAAGCAAAAAGANTGACTCCAATGTAGACCTCCATAGTTCAAGTTTTTCCTGGGCTTTTTCTCTCGTTTTATCCACGAGAAGGATATCATCAGCAAAAAGTATACACCAAGGTACATCCTCGTGTAGATGTCCAGTAAGACCATCCATAACTAAAGCAAAAAGATATGGGCTTAAAGCCGATCCCTAATGTAATCCAACAGAAATAGGAAAATATTTGGTCAATCCTCATTCAGTTTGAACATCAAAATATTAATGCATTATACATATTCACATAAATCAAGAAAGAAATATTAAAAAAATTAAGAAAAGATAAATTAAAATATTAAAAAAATCAGGAGACAAACAATTCCAATAACAANGTTCAGTTTGAACATCAAAATATTAATGCATTATACATATTCACATAAATCAAGAAAGTAATATTAAAAAAATTAAGAAAAGATAAATTAAAATATTAAAAAAATCAGGAGACAAACAATTCCAATAACAAATAAAATCAAAATTTTCAAATCATGAAGCAGTTAAAGAAACTAAAATGAAAACAGCAGAAAAAACATCATAAATTTCATAGAACCAACCATTAAAAAAAAAATTAATAGNAGTCAACGACGACTTTCTCTAATTTTGTGCGTCAAAGGAGCTACACCAACCCTATCACGGATATATTCATTTCGCATTTTGTCTCTACGTGTAAAGTCACTCATCCACCTAATCATTCTCATCTCAGCAACACTTAACTTATTATTATGCTTCTTTTAAAGGTCAACATTCAGCGCCATAAAGCATTGCAGGTCTCACCGCCGTCTTATAAAATTTTCCTTTCAGTCTAAGTGATACTTTTCTATCACACAAAAAGCACGAAGCATTCCTCCACTTCAACCAACCAACTTGAATTCTAGTATTAACATCCTCATCTATATCACCATCGCTTTGAACAACGAAACCAAGATATCTAAATCGTTCACACCTTTTAATAATTTGATCACCCAAAGTCACACTTATGTCACTAGAGCTACTACTACTAAAATTACATTCCATGTATTCAGTTTTAGTTCTACTTAAATGAAAGCCTTTTGACTCCAATGTAGACCTCCATAGTTCAAGTTTTTCCTGGGCTTTTTCTCTCGTTTTATCCACGAGAAGGATATCATCAGCAAAAAGTATACACCAAGGTACATCCTCGTGTAGATGTCCAGTAAGACCATCCATAACTAAAGCAAAAAGATATGGGCTTAAAGCCGATCCCTAATGTAATCCAACAGAAATAGGAAAATATTTGGTCAATCCTCATTCAGTTTGAACATCAAAATATTAATGCATTATACATATTCACATAAATCAAGAAAGAAATATTAAAAAAATTAAGAAAAGATAAATTAAAATATTAAAAAAATCAGGAGACAAACAATTCCAATAACAAATAAAATCAAAATTTTCAAATCATGAAGCAGTTAAAGAAACTAAAATGAAAACAGCAGAAAAAACATCATAAATTTCATAGAACCAACCATTAAAAAAAAAATTAATAGTGAACAAGAAAAACACGAATATGAACAACTCGCGCAACATACAACGAAAAAATACAGATTGAAGGCGACAAAATTCAAAGAAAAGAAAAATACCATAGCGACCGACCGAAACAAACAGCTCAATCAGCTTCAGTTGAAGTCCTTCAGCCTTTTCTTCAACATGTCCATTGACTTCTTCCTAGCATTCGGCTTAGTGTTTCTGCTTGACAAACTTCCGAAAATTCTATCAGGAGAATCCTTAAATTTATCACATATACTGACCACCTTTTTATAGTCCAGAGAACCATAATTCTTCTGTCTTATTACAGGATTCATAAAGTTCTCAGCTTGATTACTTAAAAGAAGGTTAACCAGTTGTCTAGATTCCAACAAACAATCCTTTAANTTGCGCAATGGCTAATTGCCCAATATTCTTCGAAATGCTTCTTATTTGCACAAGCCACTCATTAAATTCACTGCAAACTTTCTTTTCAATTTGTGTTTTTATTGCTGGAATTTGCTTCTCAATCACCTTTCGAAGCGACTTTATGGGAACATTTGAGAGATAATCATTCTCAATCATGTCCAGAGTTTTTAAAGCTGGGACAAACTTGTTATCTGATATATGTTTATTGCACTTATGGCATAAATTTGAAATTTGAATGCAAATCTTCAGCTTTCTAAGGGCCTCGGTGACATTTTTTTTGATAGAGTAAAGTTCAAGGAGGTCCTCAAGCTTTAGAAGAAGAGAACTTGCAACGTCTTGAAGACTGAGGTTTTCATTTGCTAACATGCTTTTGAGCTCATCAGCATCCACCAACACACCACGAAGCTCGTCGACTGCGAGTATGAAGTCCTCATAGTGGAGTTTGCAAAGCTCTTCTATTTCGACTTCCTTCTTCTTAACGATGCTCCGAAGCTGGTGCAAGAGCGCCTCTGGTTTGCCAACTTCAAAGGCATGTCTAACAATTGGGCCTAAATCTTCTCCATTTCCAATCAAAGTTGAGAGGCCTGAGTCGATCCCCCCACTTACTTCCCCACTTTCTGCTGCTGCCCTCCTTTTGGGTTGGACATTCATTTCTGCCAATTAGTGGCACTTATTTTAGAAAGAAATCTAATAAAATCTATCAGAAGATTAAAAGTTTAACATTATTTGGATTTGGGAGAAAAGCATCAAAATAGTTCTCCTACTCTTTGCAAATGGGTAATTTTAATCCCAAAATCCATAAAAATATCAATTTAGTCTCTAGACTATTTTATCATGGGCAATAGTCCCAATCTGATGACTAATTTGATATTCTTTATAAACTTTGTGACTAAAATGACTCAATGTAAACAGTCAGGGGATTATTTTGGCACCTTTTTCTATTTTAATCTCAAAGTCACCTATCAATCATAAATAACAAAGAATCATCATAAATGAGATTGTGATTAGATACCAATTTATTCATGAGTAGCATCAGAACTTTATTAGCGAGAACAGGTCAGGCTTAAATGAGAAAGAAGACGGATAAGCTCTAAGAATGTAGAGTAAATTGATGTTGAAATGCAAGTTGATGTAACCAAATTTAATCCTGGGCTAATCCACACTAAACCTGCATTTATAGGTATAGGTCAAGTGCAATGCTATAGGGATTATTATATTTGAATAATACAAATAAATTTATGTAGCAAAACTTAGCAATGCTTATTTTAAAATTCTTATTGAGTGCTAATTGTTCAAATACTTGAGTGGCCCTTGAATGTCCAAAGTTGAGGGTCAGATCCTCAAGGAAGAACTCCCTTTGCCGAACTCTCTAGCAAGTTCCATGGCAAATTGGAGATTTTTCACTATCTTTTTATATCTTCTCATGCAATAGAGTAATGGAGAGAATTAAAAAATACATTGAGTTTAAATCTTCTTATGCATATTAATACTCGATAGATTTTAAATCTCTAAAGGTTATGGTACTCGCTCTTCAAGTCTGTGTTGAATCTGAAAATATAAAAATTGTAGAGCAAATTACTGAACTTCAATTTTTTAAAAACTGAGAAATTTATATATGTGGAAATTTTTGAAAATTTGTCTAGTTGCCTTAGTACTCCATCAAATAAACCATCAGGAATGTTTGTTGAGAAGTAAATAATCTAAAGGATGAAGTTGCTTTATTAAGTTTGTGGCATCNTCGCATTCCTTGTATAATATCTCTTTTCTGACAATACGTACATTTGTAAATTTTCTACTTCTGTAATTTCTGACAAAATAATTTTTTGGTTTCTTTGCTGACAGCTAAGTTGTTTTTATTGACAATAGAGATCCACTTCTTATACATTAATTCGTGTATTTTTTTAGGAGCTTCTTATAGTGACTGTATATAAATAATTTTTCTGAGCAGTAATATATCCAGAT
>JXCR01133518.1:41982-84943 GCA_002079205.1 Phalaenopsis hybrid cultivar
TAGTCTCTATTCAGTCAAAAAAATATCTGAACTATGATGTATCAAAGCATATTTTGAATTGTGAAGTTTGACAGATTTTTCGTTGTTCTATTCACTTAGAGTACTCCTGAAAATAATGTTGTGAGAAGCAACACAAAAAGCAAAAGAAGAGATGATTGGAAAATACCCCAACTATTCTAAAATTAAAATATAAATTTAAGGACCAAATTCTTTCGAGAGATAATATTTAATAGACCGAATCTGGTCTATCATCAACCCCTCATTTTACCCGATTTGTCTGAACCATAAATCAATAAACTCAAATGAAAATTTTGTGAGCACCGATCTATGCTCTATCATCTAACATTCGATAATGTGTCTGCCATCACTTTAACTACGGATTTAAAGGGAGCAAACTCTAATTCATCACACTCCTCACCCAGCCCTATCTTAACAGTCGTCAAGCCTCCTTTGACAGAGATATCCAAGTCGCAAGCCCTCACCACGATTTATTTTTCCCAAGTCGCAAGCCCTCACCACGATCTATTTTTCCCAAGTCGCAAGCCCCCATCCTCCTCTCCACAATCAACCAAACACTAACAGCAAGGAGGTCTCGCCATTGCCTTATTCTTTGATCAGAAGTCATCACAATGTAAGTCGTTTTCTTTTCCTCCTTCTAATCCAATGTCCCTTCTCCTCCGACTCTAATTCTCATTTTCATTCTTCCTCCATATCGCCTCATCCCTCTTTGTTATATTTCAAATACACTATAGTTCCATCCCTCCCCATGATTNGCACAATGTAAGTCGTTTTCTTGTCCTCCTTCTAATCCAATGTCCCTTCTCCTCCGACTCTAATTCTCATTTTCACTCTTCCTCCATATCGCCTCATCCCTCTTTGTTATATTTCAAATACACTATAGTTCCATCCCTCCCCATGATTTGATAAAGGCCGTTTAATTACTTAAATTTATAGTAGATTAACTGGAGTTATTATTTGTTGGTTACGTTAGATTAATTCTGTTTAAATTCTATTTAAATCACTTTAGAGAGATCATATTTTGGATTATAAGATAGATTATATTTTTGTAATAACTAATTTGAGATCTAGGATCGCTAAATCCCATGAAATCGTGGAAACTCGCGATCCGGCACCTCGGTGTTGTGGAATCAGGGGAGTGCACGATCGTGGGAATGCATAACCGACTAATTTTGTGCCTTTATAAAATTCAGAGATATATTTCCATTTTATAGCTTATTTCCTATTTGTTTACTTCCAATTAGGGTTTCTTTCTAATAGGAGACTATTTATATGTTTGATCTTNTAAAAGCAGAGAAAGAATGGAGACCGTCAGCATTCTAAAATCCATCACAACCAGAAAATACTTCAAGTGTCATGATTTTGATCACATTGTGTCAAATTGCCCAAATAGGAGCATGATCTCTTTCACTAAGCACAGGGCAATTGAAAGAATGAACAGTGACAAGTGAAAGAATGAAGACGTCAAAGAAGAGTATTGGCTTGTAGCAGATGAGAGAGAGATGCTAGTGATTCAAGCTGAGCTTATGAGAGAGACTCTAATAAGACTAACATTGGTTGTCTTATAAGGTAGTGACTCCGAGGAAAGGGACAGCCCCTATTGAGATGCGGATATCCTGAAGAAAAATATATCTTCTGCGTGGTTGTCACTGAGGTGGTCTAGTATGTCATATATTTCATTCCAGAGTCAGCTCCTTCAGATAGATTTGTTTATCGAATGTGTCCAATCGAGCACGAAGAGTTGGATAAAAAGGTTACAGATATAATTGCTCAAGACTTCATGAGAATAATTGTCTATGTACAGCTCCAACTCTAGTAGCATAATGGCTATTTATTCTATCAAGGCAGACTTTGAAAGGACGTGCATGCTTCAAAGTTATATTTGGTGGATGTGAGCATAGGCTTTGTAGTGAGGCTCCCCCAATTACAACAATGCAATGATTTTGATGTGTTGATAAATCGATTTTAGAAGGTTGTAGAGACGAAAGCTCTCCAAGTAGAGGAGAATAACACAAGAGTTCTCGATCTAGAAATTTTGCAATCTGAAATCACAGATTCCTGTGGAATCATGGAATACCGCGACACTGTGATGTCGAAGAATTTGCAGAATGTAGTCATTGCAGGAGTGTTGAACCAACTAATTTTATTTTGCTATCAAATTTAGAGATATATTTTACCTTTTATAGCCTATTTCTTATTTCTTTATTTCTAATTAAGGTTTCTTTCGAGCATGAGAGTATTTATGTGTTTGGTTTTTCAGTTTTGAGAGACATTTGGCTTTGGTTGTATGTTTTAGAGATTCTATCTCTAATTTCAATCTTAATGAGTGATGTATCATTTTCTTTTTGAAAATGGTGTGTTTGTAACTTACCTATGAAAAATTTAGGGATCCTCCTCGCTACCCATTCTTTATAATTTCATCATTCGACTCTTGTTTTAAGTCTGGATAGTCGCTAAACCGTTTGAATCTCCTGCCCAACACATTTCACCCCCCCATCCTCTTCCAAATCTCATTGACCTTGCATATCATCGTTCCCTCGCTGTTCTCCAATCACCACTCCACTAGATCTACTTCTTAAACAACTTTTAGGAACCCTAGAATGGTATCACTTAGCTTGAATAAGATATACATATATTAGTAAAATAATTAGTCTTAATGTATTTAATTACGTACTTATAATTGGTTATAATTGGTTGAGATTCACTTCATGTAGTACCATTGCTTAGTGAAATTTAGTAGATCTCAATTGAATTTGGAATTTTATATAACTCGTTTAGAGATAATTAGCTCTTATTTATCAAAGGATAAATTTATCCTTCATTGTTATAAAAAATATTTTTATTACTTTGTAATGAGCTTCTCAATATTTGAAAGTTACCAAACCAACTTTATTTTCAATTATTTGTTATACAAATTCCCATAAATACTCTTTATATTCATATTGCAATATCAGATAACATAGATAACTTTGTTTTGATAAATTACTACACAAATTCCTGAATATTAAAATGATTTATGTAATAGCAATATCTACTACTTTCAAGAAATTGATTCTATTGAATTTTTTTAAATTATATTTATGCAAATCATGTCTTGTTATAAAACTTGCAATTGTCATACTGATTATATAATATCTGCTTAAATTTTGTTAATGAAATAGATAGAAATTGTATAATTTTGTGCAGAAAGATATATGTCAGTATAAAATCTTTTTAATAATGACTAGCAGGGTGTCAACTTGCTCTAAAAATAAATATTGAAAATTCTTAAGATCGGTGTTTACATTTCCTAATTTAAAAATATTAAAATAAATCAATTATATATATATATATATATATATATATAGATATGTGTGTGTTGAGAAATCATACAAAAGCTTATTCAAGTGTATTTGATACAATAGCACATAGATGTTGATATGCAAGTATATTTATCGATATGTTTATTGTATAGATGATCATAAGCATGATAGTATTGTAGATTATTTGAATCGTATGACACTTTTTCATTGTTAAAATAATATTTTAAATATTGTTCATGTTAAATGCTCTAATACATTGTTGTTTATATTTTAATAAATAATAGTAGCTTGAGATGTTTGAATCATCAAACTCACTCGTTACAAACATTTTCATTATAAGTTCTATTAGTGTGCTTATTGGGTTATAACATGAGAAAATTCTTCAATAATATCATTTTTTGGGTTATAACAATATGAGAAAATTCTTCAATAATATCTNGAAAATTCTTCAATAATATCATTTTTTGGGTTATAACAATATGAGAAAATTCTTCAATAATATCTATTGGTGTGCTTATTGCGTTAAAAAATAAATTTATCTAGTTTTCTTCTATTCTGTTTAATTAAATTTGTTTTTTTTACTTTTTTATTTTTTATTATTTTTATTTATTTTAACTTTAATTAAAGCCTTTAATGATAGATTAAAAAAGTGAAATATTACAACCTTCTATTATTTAATCTTATTCTCATCATTTATAATTAGGTGTAAGTACAAAATAAGTTTTAATCAAATTTGCCTCTTAAAACTTCTTTCCAAATTTAAGTTCAATATTTTCATCTTGTTTAATATTGCTAAGTGTCCAGGCTTTTGGACCACGGGTATGACATGAAAAGCTTGACCATGAGAATCTTGATTAAATTTTCATTATAAAATAAAAGCTAATATTACTTTAGTTGATCAAAATGTATCAAAGTATCTCAAACTCATCCTTTGACTCTCTATGTATACAGTGATTGGGAGCTATCAGGAGCCTCGTTTATGAGATCCCTATTACAATACTGCTATAGGAACCGAACCGAGCGCTTGCATCAATTCACNCATACAGTGATTGGGAGCTATTAGGAGCCTCGTTTATGAGATCCCTATTACAATACTGCTATAGGAACCGAACCGAGCGCTTGCATCAATTCACACGAACAGCAAAAAGCCAAACTAAGCAACCCATTATCAATTCCTTTCTAATATTTAGCGAGCTTTCTTCTTTCCTTTCATTTATTTCTAGTTATTTCCTATATATGTGTAACATTAGGGTTTAGATTAGAGTTTTTTGTCGTGACTTTGTTTAGGACAGTCATCGGCGTCTGTTTGCTCCATTCAAGGTTGTATCCAAGAGTTTGAGTGGTGCTCAGGTTGTATCTCTCTCTCGACGTGGTGATTATCTTCCTGATCCCCGCATCTGCCCCTGAACAGCCGTCTTCTGCAGTCGCCTCCACGGCCGCCTTCTAGAATTTGCATTCCTCGATGTCGCAACCATTCCAGCCACCCCTACCACTTTCCGTCGATGCCTACTTGTCCAACCCTCCCCTTTGTCATTCCCTGTCACCCCCGAGTTTTTCAATTGTCCTTACCACCCTCTGTCACTGCCTAGTTNCCGTCGTGACTTTGTTTAGGACAGTCATCGGCGTCCGTTTGCTCCATTAAAGGTTGTATCCAAGAGTTTGAGTGGTGCTCAGGTTGTATCCCTCTCTCGACGTGGTGATTATCTTCCTGATCCCCGCATCTGCCCCCGAACAGCCGTCTTCTGCAGTCGCCTCCACTGCCGCCTTCTAGAATTTGCATTCCTCGATGTTGCAACCATTCCAGCCACCCCTACCACTCCCCGTCGATGCCTACTTGTCCTCCCCTTTGTCATTCCCTGTCACCCCCGAGTTTTTCAATTGTCCTTACCACCCTCTGTCACTGCCTAGTTGCTATCTCAACCATTTCTAGCTTTGTCCTCATTGTTCCAGCTGCTCAAATCCATCCCCCTGTTGTCTTGTTATTGTTCTTGCCCCCAATATGTCCCATTCACCTTCTAAAAACTTTACACGCTGAATCTGACACCATCTAACAACCCAACCTACCCATTACACCCCACCTCATTGAACTCCACCACTTGAGATACACTTAAGTTGTGTTTTCTATCTATATTGTTGCATTTCCCCTTCAATGTGCGAGTTGTAACCGCCAAATTGGCTTTATAGTAATAATATTTGGTTTTCCTATTATTGTTTGGGTTAAATCCAATATCATTTGGTATTAGAATTGGTTAAATTTTAGTCTTATCCTAGGGTTTCTAGCATCCCTGATATCTCCCCCAAAATTTTTTTCTTTCCCACCCCCATATCGTTATTACACACTTCCTTCCACCTATCCACTCATAAACCTTAATCACACCACCAAAGAGAAAACTATCAAACANATTTTCCTATTATTGTTTGGGTTAAATCCAATATCATTTGGTATTAGAATTGGTTAAATTTTAATCTTATCCTAGGGTGGTTTCTAGCATCCCTGATATCTCCACCAAAAATTTTTTCTTTCCCACCCCCATATCATTATTACACACTTCCTTCCACCTATCCACTCATAAACCTTAATCACACCACCAAAGAGAAAACTATCAAACATCTGAATGGGAGGAAATGCCATGATATTGTTTATGAGAAGTCCGCAAAAGGGATGTCAAGGAACCTTCTATGGAGAATGAGAGGCGGGAAATCCTCCAATTGCAATAGAGATTTGTTGTTTTCGAGAGGAAACAATCTGAAAGAGTCACCAATAGTCACAACGGTGACTTGCTCGATCGAAGAAATGGAATCTCTTTCACCATACAGATATCAAGGATGAAAACTTCTGCCCCGAAGACTTGATTTGAATATCTAAGAAATCAAAATTTTGAATTAAAGATGAATTTGTCACATTTTGATGGCCACTTAGACTTCGACGAGTTCATCGAGTGGCTTCTGACTGTTGAGCTTTTCTTTGAGCTTCAAAATGTCCCATCAAACGTAATGGTGAAACTAACAGCTAACAAGTTAAAGAAAAGTGTGTTATTTTAGTAGAAAAATTTGAAGCTTATACNCTTTGAATTAAAGGTGAATTTGTCACATTTTGATGGCCACTTAGACTCTGACGAGTTCATCGAGTGGCTTCTGACTGTGGAGCTTTTCTTTGAGCATCAAAATGTCTCATCAAACATAATGGTGAAACTAACAGCTAACAAGTTAAAGAAAAGTGTGTTATTTTAGTAGAAAAATTTGAAGCTTATACGTTAGCGTGAGAGAAAAGGCAAGATCACTGCCTAGTCAAAGATGACATGAGAGATGTAATGTGTCAATGTCAATACATATCAGCTCACTACAGAACAAATGCTCAAACTCCAACTTCAAAAGTGGAGAGACCGCATCACTGATCGATCATCACATCTTACAAACAAGGTTTAACCTTAGGGTCTTGCAACTAGAGTACACTGTTGACCACATTTTTGTGAGATCTTTTCTTCTCATCCTCAGAGCCTAGGATCTAGCTTTAGGAGTTCTTATTGATCGTTTTAAAAAACTAGAATTGAGACCCACCTTTTTAGAAATTCTAGCCACTATTTCTTTTCCTTTGATGTCTAGCATTTTTGGCACAAGATCATCGTCTTATGAACGAGCGGTTATGGGCTATTTTGTGAAGACTCAAGGGAAAAGTTCTTAATAGGACTCCAAGCCTTAGGAAAATATTGTCACGAATTTTTCGTCACATACATACACCAAATGCACAAAATTCACAAAATTACACGAAATAGGGCTTCAATTAAGCTCAGAGGAGAGTGAAAATACGAACTTCTCCGGATGGCCTCCGACGACAAATTGGACTGCGTCAACGCGTCCGGGACACCAATTTTAGTAGGAAAAGACACTCATATTGTCATATTTTCGATACGAGAAAATTGGCACGCAAATCGATGAATTCGTCAAGATGACCTCCGAAGGCGAAACGGGCCGCGCCAGCACTTCTGGAATGTCGAAAATACCTAGAAAGGACATCCATATTCGATATGTCACGGCGCACGAATAAAACACAAACTAATTTTTATTTTTCAAGATATTAAATATTTTATTTTATAAAAATATCTTTAAATTATAATAAAGTTTATAACCTAAATCTCATTTACACTTCTACACTCGCTTAAACCCGATTAAACCCTCCATTCGCTCGATCTTCCGCTCGGCTCGTCTCTCTCGCGTTCGTGCCCTAGATCCACGATCCGCGCGGCTCTCCTTGCCATTCTCGCTCGCGACTATCTTCTCGAGTCTTCCTCTGTTGATTCGCATATGCGGCTCGTCTCCTCGAGCTCCACTCGACCAAGCAGCCCTCCAACTGCGAAGTTCCACCTGGTCGACGTTCCTCCTACTCGAGGCTATACTCGCTCCCTCTTTATTGTGACTCTTCTTTTTCTCTTTTCGATTGGTTGGTTAGGGTGGAAAACAGGTGACTTCTTTTCGTTTCTCTGGCTTTTTGGCTTACGGTGTGATTAGGGGAGTCTTTTGCATCTTCTTCTGGCTGTCTGGCTACTTGAGTAAAAAAAAAAGAGAGAAATGAAGAGTTCTTGAGGGAGGAAAGCTTGAATTTTTTTCTGTTGTTATAAAAAATTCTCTCTGTTTTATTGTTCGAAGACATCCGCGGGGTGTCATTTTCTGAGGCTTTTAGGAAGGAAAATGTTGTTGGAATCCTCTTTAAGCTAGAACTTTCGAGTGCTTGTGACGTGGAGCATTTGTAGTGGTCGTTTCTTGGAATCTTTATGAGGAATATTTTGCTTGAAGTGGTCTTTTCTTGAACCATTCTTATAACTTTATATCAAATCTGCTGAAAAGAGATATTCATCTTCCTCTCCTCTGTTTTGTTGCCTTGCTCGAAACATGTTATTGGAAATGTTAAAATAGGAAAAATGCTTCCATGAATATTTGCTTAAGATGTTGAGGAATGAAGCATATATATCAGTTTCTCTTACTATTTCATTGCTTGAAACATGTGGAAGCATTGGTAGAACATTTTAAAAATGCATTTTTATTCCTTACAAATGTCTATGACAAGCATATGTGGGTTATTTTTACTGTCCTTACTTGAAGCACTTGAAAGCATGGCTAAGGTGATCTTGGCATGCATTTTTCTCTTTTAGAAATACATATGGAAAAGCTTATTTGAGGTTTGTCTCTATTAAATTTCATTGCTTGAAATGTTTGAAAGTATGAAATACATGTTGGAAATTGTTTTATGTGATGAAACATGTATTTTGGGGCTCATTTCATGTTCTTATTGCTCCCACTTTTGCTGAAATACATGTTGGAAATTGTTTTATGTGATGAAACATGTATTTGGGGGCTCATTTCATGTTCTTATTGCTCCCCTTTTGCTGAAATATATGTTGAAAATTGTTTTACGTGATGAAATATGTATTTGGGGACTCATTTCATGTTCTTATTGCTCCCCTTTTGCTGAAATATATATTGTAAATTGTTTTATGTAACGAAACATGTATTTGGGGGTTCATTTCATGTTCTTATTGCTCCCCTTTTTGTTCAAATATATATTGAAAATTGTTTTATGAGATAAAACATGTATTTGGGGGCTCATTTCATGTTTCTATTGCTCCCCTTCTGTTGCAATACATGTTGAAAATTGTTTTACGAGGTAAAAACATATGTTTGGGGCTCATTTCATGCTTCCTATTTTGCCCCATGTATTGGATTTGATTTGTCCTTTTTCTTAGGCTCGGTTGTGGCTTTATGAAATCTGATTTTTATGACCCTGTTTTAGCCCATTTAGTGGGCTTGGTTTGAGCTCTTTTTGAAATCAAGTTTATGCGGGAAATATTTTCTGGTTTGCCCCCTGTGCTGGGCTCGGTTTCCCTCTTTCTTTGGCTCGGTCTAGGTTTCTTTTTAGTGACTTATGTTGGCTAAAATCCCTTGTTGTTTTGGAACATTCCTTGGGCTTGACTTGCCCATGTGCTGGACTCAGTTTGCCCTTTTCCTGGATTCGGTTTGGGCTCTGTTTTCGATGATTTATATTGTCTGAAATCTCTTACTGTTTTGAACTTTTTCTGGGTTTGGTTTGCCCTTGTCTTGGGCTCGAGTTGCCCCTTTTCCTGACTCTGCCCNGTCTAAAATCTCTTATTGTTTTGAACTTTTTCTGGGTTTGGTTTGCCCTTGTCTTGGGCTCGAGTTGCCCCTTTTCCTGACTCTGCCCGTAAGCTTGTTTGGGGGCTAATTTAATGATTGTTTGGGAGCTTTTAAACTGCTAGGTTTGCTATAGCAAAATTGTAAGAAGTTCTTGTTGGCTATAGGAAGTTCAGAATTGTTGTTTGGAGCAGTTTGGAAGCTTAATAGTGTCATTAATTATTGTAGTTAGCTTTTGGGTGTTGTAATTATTGTTTGCACTCAGGTAGTTGGTGATTAGGCCCATATAGATGATGTTTGGTGGCTATTTGATGGTTGGTTTTGTGATGATTTTGTTCCTTTTGTGAGCGTTGCCCGTAAGCTTTAACTTATGATTTCTTGGTGGAATGGATTGAGCTAGTGGTTGTTTCTCTCTATTACCTTGGNAAAGTTCAGAATTGTTGTTTGGAGCAGTTTGGAAGCTTAATAGTGTCATTAATTGTTGTAGTTAGCTTTTGGGTGTTGTAATTATTGTTTGCACTCAGGTAGTTGGTGATTAGGCCCATATAGATGATGTTTGGTGGCTATTTGATGGTTCGTTTTGTGGTGATTTTGTTCCTTTTGTGAGCCATGCCCGTAAGCTTTAACTTATGATTTCTTGGTGGAATGGATTGAGCTAGTGGTTATTTCTCTCTATTACCTTGGACAATTCTATGGATAATTTCATATTTAGGAGAAAAAAAAATGATAAAAAAGAGCTTTTGCTTAAAAGTTGAATTAAATGGAATTGATATTGGTATAGCTTTTGAAAATTTAGAAATTCATTCCCTATGAATTATTCTCTTTTGCTTTGTGACATATGAAAAGTTTTTTTTGAAACTTTGTTTCAAGAAATTATAAACTTAATATAAATTGAATTCATGAGGGGTTTGGAAATGCGCAAGATTGACATTTGGAAAGGATATCCTTCTCTGNATGAAAAGTTTTTTTTTGAAACTTTGTTTCAAGAAATTATAAATTTAATATAAATTGAATTCATGAGGGGTTTGGAAATGCGCAAGATTGACATTTGGAAAGGATATCCTTCTCTGGATTGATCCGACCATTTCTTTTTAACGAATTTAATGTTATAGACCGATATATTCATGATTTCGTTTTAAGCTTTATTGATTCAACTTTATTTTAAAAATGGATCAGTCTCCTTTTCATTTATTTTATTTTTTTTAACGGTCAGTTAAAAATGGGAATTTCCGATTTAATTATATTCACAAATGAGTCATAATCTTAAGGAAAATATGAAGTAAAGAGAAATGGAGAGAGAATTAAAAATAGAATTTGGATTCTCGAGATGATGAAACCTAAAGAGGGATAGAATAGCNGGTCTCCTTTTCATTTATTTTATTTTTTTTAACGGTCAGTTAAAAATGGAAATTTTCAATTTAATTATATTCAGAAATGAGTCATAATCTTAAGGAAAATATGAAGTAAAGAAATGGAGAGAGAATTAAAAATAGAATTTGGATTCTCGAGATGATGAAACCTAAAGAGGGATAGAATAGCGAACAATCTACCATTCCTTTTGCATATGAAAAATGAAACTGTAAATTGGAAGAATATTTAGGGGTTGGAAGAAAGTGAGAGTTTAGGTAACAATTAGGGACATGGATTTGAAAGATTAGTAGACCTGCACTTAGGCCCCTTAAGTTTTGAATAAACTTAAATTCAATTGTTCTAATTAGGTTTGAAGCATGTTTTACAACCCTTTTGCCAAAACTATAAGTTTACCCCTTAGGTTTTAGGAGTCTGATGGTGAGCTAAGCTTAATCTAAAGATGTTTGGGGGTTAGTTGAAATGACACTTAATTGAAGTTAGACACTTTAAGGCACTTCAAGTAAACTAAAGTGTAGGCTTCCTAAATCTTAGGAGCACACCTTGAGAGAGTTCATCCTCCTAATTTTCAAATGATCCGAAGAAGCCAGACATCTGACTCCAGTTCATGAGATAACTAGGACACTAGGCATGATGGTGCATTAGATTGTGATTCATGACTGATTTAATTAGATCAAATAATGAAATTCTTACCTTAACTTGACCAAAACTGAAACCCAACGCTCAGGGATTTGATTCTGCCTTACACTCAAATCCTTGTGGCAATTTGGGACATTCCAATATCACATATAAATTTCCTATTTTTGGTCATTTATATGTGATATTGTATTTTATTTTATTTGTTTGTCTTTTTCCTACGATTTACATGTTTCTGGTAAGTCTTTTTCAGGTTATACTTTCCTCTTTTACACAGCGCATAATAGGTAAACTTAAAGAAGCGATGAACCTACCAGGTGTACAGATTTAATTTATATTACAGCATTTTATCTCACAGCATGTTATATTGTTTTCATAGTCTGTTATGTTATTTTCTCAGCATGTTATACTACTCTTTATAGCACGTTATACTCAACTTTCAGCATGTTATACTGTATTTCCTCTTCATTGTACAGTACATTGTTACTTTTCTCTCACACTGCATGTTTTATTGTTTAATTTTTGTATTATGCCTTAGTATAGAATAAACCAGTGGTTAGGTGCATTTTCAAAACTAAAACTAAACCAGGAGGTGCTGCTATGAAGAGTTTAGAGCGAATATCGTGGGCAGTACGATGAGGAACAACTTCAAGGTGGATCTGCAGCAGCAAAACACATTCACATCACCTATCACCTTCTTTAGTNCTTTACAACCCTTTTGCCAAAACTATAGGTTTACCCCTTAGGTTTTAGAAGTCCGATAGTGAGTTAAGATTAATCTAAAGATGTTTGGGGGTTAGTTGAAATGACACTTAATTGAAGTTAGACACTTTAAGACACTTCAAGTAAACTAAAGTGTAGGCTTCCTAAATCTTAGGAGCACACCTTGAGAGAGTTCATCCTCCTAATTTTCAAATGATCCGAAGAAGTCAGACGTCTGACCCCAGTTCATGAGATAACTAGGACACTAGGCATGATGGTGCACTAGATTGTGATTCATGACTGATTTAATTAGATCAAATAATGAAATTCTTACCTTAACTTGACCAAAACTGAAACCCAACGCTCCGGGATTTGATTATGCCTTACACTCAAATCCTTGTGGCAATTGGGGACATTCCAATATCACATATAAATTTCCTATTCTTGGTCCTTTATATGTGATATTGTATTTCATTTTATTTGTTTGTCTTTTTCCTACGATTTACATGTTTCTGCTAAGTCTTTTTCAGGTTATACTTTCCTCTTTTACACAGCGCATAATAGTTAAGCTTAAAGAAGCAATGAACCTACCAGGTGTACAGATTTAATTTATATTACAACATTTTATCTCACAGCATGTTATATTGTTTTCATAGTCTATTATGTTATTTTCCCAGCATGTTATACTACTATTTATAGCACGTTATACTCAACTTTCAGCATGTTATACCGTCTTTCCTCTTCATTGTACAGTACATTGTTACTTTTCTCTCACACTGCATGTTTTATTATTTAATTTTTGTATTATGCCTTAGTATAGAAAAAACTAGTGGTTATGTGCATTTTTCAAAACTAAAACTAAACCAGGAGGTGCTGCTATGAAGAATTTAGAGCGAATATCGTGGGCAGTACGATGAGGAACAACTTCAAGGTGGAACTGCAGCAGCAAAACACATTCACATTACCTATCACCTTCTTTAGTTTAAATAACAACTCATAGGATCACTCTTTAGGCTTTTTGTACAACTCTGTTGTATAATTATAAGTCCTAACGTTTTAGGATTTCGAGGTTATCGTGCGGTACGGTGTAAATCCTCCTATCTTTTTAGGCTATTTGCACAGTCCGATATTGTGTAAACATAAGTCTTAAACCCTAAATAATTTGCAGGATTGAAATATCAAAATTAAATTATTTCAAAAAAATAAAGCCAAACAATAAAATAGTTGGGAGTTCACCGGGATTTTCCCCGGATTTGTGATATCCCCTATTTTTCTTGCTTTTGGATTTCTTAAATAATTGTTCCTATTTTAAGTCATTCTCATTTGATTTTCCCATGTTCAATCGTGAAAACCTAAACTTTGAAATCTTGAAGGCAAGACCCTCTGATCTTAATCGAGAGTTTTCTTAAATGGCTCCCAGTCATTTAAGATGCAATTAATTATAGGAGTTTGCCTCTATAGGGAATCTGGAACCCAGATAAAATAAACCATATCTAATCCTCGTATTAGGTAAGGGAACTTGTTGGCCTTTTTTTTTTATAAAATATTTCGCAGATCAAAACGGATGTCACAAATTCTTTAGTCTAGGTGATTGAATCCTCATTAC
The DNA here is from genome assembly GCA_002079205.1 of Phalaenopsis hybrid cultivar. Lineage (NCBI taxonomy): Eukaryota > Viridiplantae > Streptophyta > Magnoliopsida > Asparagales > Orchidaceae > Phalaenopsis > Phalaenopsis hybrid cultivar. The sequence continues at coordinate 55,759 of JXCR01133518.1, forward strand.
AAGTGATATATTTATTCTTCGGGATAAGTGTATTACTTGTAGCATTGTATTCAATCATCTAAACTATTTAAAATATGAGACTCGTTTGGTCTCACCTATTTTAAAATTACAATGTTACTTTTAAAAATCAAAAATATTACATTCATATTTAAATTATTTTCAAAATCACAAAATGATCACTTTTTCAAATCACGAAGTTAAAAAAACGGCCAACATACACCAAGGGGAACAACCAAGTCAACCCTGCCTGAGAAGATATTGATTCAGAGTATAGAACATGTGGAGTGAAACAATATTCATAAATCTATCCCAGCAGAAAGTATTTCAAGTGTCCCAGATTTGGGCATATTAAATTATATCGCACAACCACGGGAATGATCTACTTCACTGAGTAGGATGTTATTGAAGAGATGGGCGATAACACAAGATACACTGAAAAAGCACACAAACGAGGAGTATTAGCTTTCAAGTGATGAGGGAAACAGGNATTAAAAAAACGGCCGACATACACCAAGGGGAACAACCAAGTCAACCCTGCCTGAGAAGATATTGATTCAGAGTAGAGAACATGTGGAGTGAAACAATATTCATAAATCTATCCCAGCCAGAAAGTATTTGAAGTGTCCCAGATTTGGGCATATTAAATTAGATCACACAAGCACGGGAATGATCTACTTCACTGAGTATGTTGTTATTGAAGAGATGAGCGATAACACAAGATACACTGAAAAAGCACACAAACGAGGAGTATTAGCTTTCAAGTGATGAGGGAAACAGGCACGTAGTTCCAGCCAAGCCCATGAGAGAGACTCCAACCGAATTAATCATGGTTGTCCTAGAAAGTCTTGAGCTCGACGAATCAACACCAAAGGCATGTTAATCTCAGATAAGAGAAATTCAAACTTTTAAGATATATAGACACCTTCCTGAGTTGCCTCTACTGANAGAATCAACACCAAAGGCATGTTAATCTCAGATAAGAGAAATTCAAACTTGTAAGATATATAGACACCTTCCTGAGTTGCCTCTACTGAAGGAGGACAACATGTCAAAGATGAGGCACTTTTATGACACTTATAGAAGATTATATAGAGTTATTTGGGTATTAGATTCAATTCAACAGTGCACCCACTAATAAATCGTCATACATGANGAGATGAGGCACTTTTATGACACTTATAAAAGATTATATAGAGTTATTTGGGTATTAGATTCAATTCAACAGTGCACCCACTAATAAATCGTCATACATGAGATATGAAACACAACTTTAGAAATTATCTTAAGAGCTTGGTAGAGAAGAAATTTCTACAATAGGATCTAGGTCCTATCAAAGAAAAACATGCCCTCCTGAGTGAATATACTTTAATGTGATCCAACCAACCTTAGATTTCATCCTAGAGTTGATTCTTTCTAACATACTTGTTTATCAGATGCATCTAGTCATAAACGAGCAGTGGGAGAAGCAGATTATAGATTTACTTGCTTGAGATTTAACTTGTGGAATATATTGAGATATGCAGCTCCAACTTAAGTAGTGCCAAAGGTGGATGAATATATATTCTATCAGAATGCACTTAGGAATGATAATGCTTGCATGATTGACTTACCTAGAGCTTGCAAGATTATTGCTACCTTTAATGGGGCTGACTTAACTAATATGAAGAAAGATAAGCTTCGACATATGAGGTTGAAGCTCACCAACCCAGAAAGACTAATGCGGTAGCTACCAAAAGCCTCGTTTTTGCGATCCCTACTACAGTACTACTACAAGAGCCGAATNTATGCATCTAGTCAAGAACGAGCAGTGGGAGAAGCAGATTATAGATTTACTTGCTTGAGATTTGACTTGTGGAATATATTGAGATATGCAGCTCCAACTTAAGTAGTGCCAAAGGTGGATGAATATGTATTCTATCAGAATGCACTTAGGAATGATAATGCTTGCATGGTTGACTTACCTAGAGCTTGCAAGATTATTGCTACCTTTAATGGGGCTGACTTAATTAATATGAAGAAAGATAAGCTTCGACATATGAGGTTGAAGCTCACCAACCCCGGAAGACTAATGCGGTAGCTACCAAAAGCCTCGTTTTTGCGATCCCTACTACAGTACTACTACAAGAGCCGAATCGAACACGTGCGCCGGTTCACGAGAACAACATAAAGCTAAGTAGAGCGGCCCTTTGACAATTTCTTTCTAATTTTTAACGAGTTTCTTCCTTTCCTTTCATTCATTTCTTATTGTTTTCTAATATGTGTTGTATTAGGGTTTAAATTGGAGTTTTTTGGCACGAGTCTTTTTAAGACAGCCACCGTCATCCGTGTAGTCCCTTCTAGGACAATATCAGAGAGTTTAGATGGTGTTCCCACTGTATCTCACTCCCAAGATGATGGTTATCTTCCTGATCCCCTTCCACATTCTCCCCACCTCACTCCTAGATGCCCTCCATTGCTGCAGCCGCCTCCAAACAGCTCTCATTGTTGATTTTCTGCAGTCTCCTCTACTGCCACCTTCCAGAATTCGCCTCCCTCGCTGCCCCAGGCGTTCCATACAGCGCTATGACTCTCCGTCGCTACCTACCAGCCGTCCAGGCCTTCCCCTCGCCTTTTTCAATCATCCCTAGCTTTTCCAACCACCCTTACCACACTTTCACTACCACAACCAACATCATCACCAGCAACAAAGGGAAATTCAAACGAAAACTCTTTACATGCATCATTAAATTCAATATTTTGCTTGGTTAAAATCTAAGCACAACTCTTACCAGAATTCGAAGAATGCGTCACATTCTGATATGTACAACCATGGTCTTTTCCAATTTTAAAAAAAAAAACTCAAAAGAAAAATCACGCAACCAGATTATCAAGAAAATGAAATGGATCGGCGAAACTNCCGTTCCAGACAGCGCTATGACTCTCCGTCGCTACCTACCAGCCGTCCAGGCCTTCCCCTCGCCGTTTTCAATCATCCCTAGCTTTTCCAACCACCCTTACCACACTTTCGCTACCACCACCAACATCATCACCAGCAACAAAGGGAAAATCAAACGAAAACTCTTTACATGCATCATTAAATTCAATATTTTGCTTGGTTAAATACTAAGCACAACTCTTACCAGAATTCGAAGAATGCGTCACATTCTGATATGTACAACCACGGTCTTTTCCAATTTAAAAAAAAAAAAACTCAAAAGAAAAATCACGCAACCAGATTATCAAGAAAATGAAATGGATCGGCGAAACTNTTTGTACTTAAAATATAATGAGAGTTGCATACATTTTAGGTTATTTGGATAATACAGTTATGTTATATTTAAGTTTAAAAAAAATTATAAGAGGTATAACTTATTGTATAATCTAGTTGTACCCTCCGAATAATCTAAAATATTCGTAACTCTACGTGCATTTTTCACACACAAATATTTCTCAAAAATATTATGGTGGTTAATCGTCTGTACATCAGAATGGAATATTTTTTTTTTTAAGGTTATAAATAATTCTAAATTGGATTTATGAGCCACTTAGTATCCTATTTTTTTTCAAATTGATTCTCATTTGTAGAAGCAAAGACTTTAATTATTTTTAGATTTGCTCGAAATATCTATTATTTATAAAAATTATATATATAATACTGAATAAAATTTAATATAATGAGTCATAAAACTATTTTGATTTTAAACGGATCCAAATAACTAATTTGAACTAATTAGTTTCAATTTTAAGTAAGATTTAATTGATTTTGAGTTGATTTCGAGCTAAAACGGTCTCAAATAACTCAATTTGAGCCAGCTCATTTCAATTTTGAATTAGATCGAGCTCGATACAATTTCAAGCAAAGTTGGCTTGAAATCGAATACTACGAGCCACAAGTCGATTCTGAGCCACACTCAATCTATTTGAGCTAATTTTCAGCCGACCAAAGCCCAACATGAGTCGGATCGTTAACGACCCTACTTATAACAAGAATTATATGATTAATATTTAATCAAATACTTACATTCATATCAAGTCAATTATTATGTATTTACATATCTATCCTAAACTTCAATTTTATATATTAGCCATCATAAAATAATGATAATTTTTATGTGAAGTGAAACACTTTTGTGGTATAAATGTAAAAAAGTAAAATTTAAGTGTTAGATATTTTAATACATACAAATGGGTGGAATGCATAAATCTTATGCATTTATATACTTAAAACCCAAATTCTAATGTGTATATATATAGTATTTCGGGGTCTTAAAGCTTATGATAATTTTTTTATGTGATGTTAAAAATTTAAATGCTATATATATATAAATATGTGAGAATTGAATTGAATTGTGTATGTATTGGAAGTAGAATCATATTTTTCTATGATGATAAAGATTAAAATCCCATTTAATTTTCATTAATGTTTTGTTGAAATATAATATTGAAAAATCTAATATTTATTTTTCTAATGATTTGTGCATTTAACACAAAGACTCTAAACTTGCCAATTCAAATTTATGACCACAACTTGTGTTTTCAATGATGTTGTTGTAGTTGTTTTTAGGCGGTGTTTGGTTGCATTTTAGATTTATGTCAAATAGGATTTATCAAATCTGAGAAATTCAAAGTAATCAAATTTGGTCTGTGACTGAAGAGATCAGGAATGACGATAGAATAATTCTGCCTCACAAATGGATATACTAAATCTGGATCTACGTCATAAAAGTGATGGAACTGCTGTCATCATCTTTTGATGTTAGGAGCGTTGGGTGCCCGCTTTAATTACTAGGGAGTATGATGCACGCGTGCATAACCTCCTAGAGCTCAAAACATTCGATTTTGATCCTCCGGCATGCGGCCAAAAGTGCTTTGTTGGGGTACGGCTTTCACTAAAGCGAAGGTCAGTCAGCATTATGTATGTCAGACGGCTTCGATCGGACCGACGAATTTCGCTCAGTACGGTACAAACAAATCGGGTCGTGTACTTGTTGGCAAAACATCGTTCGTATGTCCCCAGTTTGCAAAGTCGATAGCGTGAATGAGTCCAGAACGTTCCTTTTAGTTAGGGTGAGCTTTCTCGGGTTCGAATGTAGCGTAAGACCACTCGAACATGAGGCTTGGTCCAACTAGTGCCGGCGTGAACATGCCTAAATTTGGCGTGGGCCGCGTGGCCATGCTAGGTCTTCTCATATTTGTTGACCGCTCCCTGAGGCCAGTGTAGCCACGCTAACCAGAGCGAGCGGGTGGTGTAATTATGCGATAGGAGTGGCCGCACGACTAGCCTGTTCACAATGCCTATAGGGTAGTATTATCATGTTGTAACCATGACGTAGCCACGTCGCGGTCCTATTTTTCTGACGAGACATCATCTGACTTCTAGAAATTGTCGCAAAGCGGTCGTAGGTCATTTTTTGTACCTTTGGTCACCTGGGATGTTCCCAATGGGGTAAGAGGTCATTTATTCCCCATTAACCATGGGATAAACCTCTTTTGCTAGGGATAACCGAGAGAGCCAGTCATTTAGTGGAGGGAGATCATTTTGGAAATTTTCTTGGAGAGGAGGAGATCCTAAAAGCAATGTGTTGATGGAGGAGAGTTATTGGAGAAAAGTTTGCGGATTTAGTAAGTTATCATTCCATTATTCTTCTTCTTCTTCTCATTCTCCATCATTTTCTCCACCTCTTTTGCATCTTCTTCTTTTTCGGCCGCCATTTCACTGAAAAAAATAACATAGAGAAGAGAAGCTTTCTTGCTCAGAGCCTTGCCGGAATCTTCTTCTTGAAGGGAGTTTCATCCTTTTTGGGAGAAGAGCATTCGTTGAAGTTCATGACGTCATTGGAATCTCCTCACAAGGAGAGCTTTATCGTTCTCTGAAGAAGTGCCTATACCAAAGCTTGAAAACTTTTTCAGTCTCTCCTACCATTTGGAGAGCTTATTTTCGGACAATGTCGAATGCCGAACAATCACCGCGACGGTATAATCCTCTCAACTTTCATATTTTCCTTTCCTAGACCCCTTTGGTCGGGAAGTGCAGAGCATTAAGGATTATGTTTTGTTGTGCTTAGAGAAAGCCTTTAGGCTACGAAGCCATTTGAGGACATCCCTCTAAGACTTTTGAGTGTTCCCCTTAAGCCCTAGCACCAAAATCCTACAAAAGAGGAGGTTTTGTGGGACCTCTTCGTTTGTTTCAGAGGTTTCACTTGGATGGACAAGTGAGATCGAAGGATCAAGCGGATGGTGGCACCCCTTTGGTTTCGCTCAATCGCGAAGAGTTGCCCTCAAGAGTCAACTTTTCACTCCATTTTGAGTGAATGAACATCAACTTCGCATTGCTTCACGTAATACAACATTGACAGCGCTTGTCATCAATTCAACTCTAGAACCTACACGAGGTTGTCAAGACGAGTCTGAGGTGACGTTGAGTGTCTTTGGGTTGTATTGTATGTGCATGACCATTTATTGATATTTCTACATTTTTGTTTTCTTGTCCACGTGATCACTTTAGTTCGATCGGTCACACTAGTGATCGACTGATTACCTTGGGTCAAATCTATCGCCCCGACCCGATCAACCGATCTTTTGAGTTTGATCGTCTGCACTGGTTCGATCACCCACTTGGGGTCTGATTGGTCGTCCCGGCTCAATCAACCTATTTCCCATACTCGATCGGTCGCCCTGATTCGATCGCATGATTTTTGGGTTTGATCGATCATACTTGTTCGATCACCCAGTTTGGGTCTGAACGGTTGTCCCAGCTCGATCAACCTATTTTGAGGGCTCGATCGACCGCCCCGGCCTGATCACCCAATCTCTTGGGTTTGATCAATAGCACTGGTTTGATCGCCCACTTTAGGTCTGATCAACTACCATGGCTCAATCGACCTATTTTCTGGGTCTGATTGGCCACCCAGGCTTGATCGCCCGATTTTTTGAGTTTGATAGACCACACTGGTTCAATCAGTCACTTTGGGTCCAATCTGGTCATTCCGGCTCAATCGACTACTTTCCGCATTCAATTGTCCACGCCAACCCGATCGCCCAATCCTTTAGGTTTAATCAACCGCATTGGTTCGATCATCTACTTTAGACTTGATCAACAGTCCTAGCTCGATCAACCTATTTTTTTGGGTTGGATCGGCCATCCCAACCTAACTGTGCAATATTTGGGATTCGATCAACAGCCCCACATCGATCACCCATTTTTGGCAGATAGGCAGTCCCGGGCCGACTACCCATATGTTGGGTCTGATCCATCATCTCATATCGATCGACCTACAATTTTAGTTCGACCGACCTACATGACCCGGTCGATCGATTTGCATACTTGGATGCATTTCTTTCATGATTGAATTTTCCTTTTGCATGTTCATGAAAATCTTTTGGCTTTATGTATGTTATATATTTCATGCTTACATGTCCTTTACTCAAGTGCCGCAGTCGGGAGCTGCACGAGTAGTGTGCCACATAGGGTGTGGTAAGGCGCAGGGATCAAAGCCAGGAGCTGCACTAGATGGACACTCACTATAATCTATAAATGAGGGAATCATTTTTTCAAAAATGGACTACTGAATCTATTAAAAAAACAAGAAGTCACTGTTATAGTGCACTTGCTTCTATTTTTTTTTCTTTCAATTCCTCTCATCCTTCCAAGTTCCAATGCTCTATCCCTTGGGCACGACTCGTAGGACGCTTTGAGATTTAACACTTTTATATTAATATTTTTTTAATCGAGCCGCATCAAGAGTAGAGCTCAACTCACAAGAACCAAACAAACTCACTGACCAGTTCGGCTCAATTACATGGCAGGCCCAAGAAGGCAATGGGCCTTGTTCCCTTAATTGTAATTAGAGATACATCTGCCAGCTTTTTCGACTTTTTGCACCATCCCCGTTAATATATTTAAGAATCCAAACCCTAGACGCTGCAGTCATTCATTCCGCCTCTTACAGATCGCTGCAGAGGATCGGCGGCGGTGAAAGATGCCGGCTGGGCACGGTCTTCGTTCGCGAACTCGCGATCTTTTTGCGAGGCCCTTCAGGAAGAAGGGCTATATTCCTCTGACAACGTATCTTCGAACCTACAAGATCGGAGACTACGTTGATGTCAAGGTTAATGCCGCCATACACAAAGGGATGCCTCATAAGTTCTACCATGGAAGGACTGGGAAAGTGTGGAACGTAACCAAGAGGGCTATTGGAGTCGAAATCAACAAACAGGTGATCGCCTTCTTTGTATACCTATGATCGATCTGCTCCCAGGGTTTTTTTAGATTTAAATAATGTTTAATGCGTCTCAATCTTCTAGATCATATTATTTGTCGTTATCTTTCTGAACATAGCTCCGTGGTTACGCTGCTTTGCTTTGTTTTCGGTTTTTCTGCATGCTTGCTCGATGGGATTAGTTCCTTATGTTAGTTTTTCCACAGATGAATGAATTATTATGCGTGAACGAATTACCTGCAAATCATTTTTGTATTATTTTGTTTAAAATTTCAGAAGTATTGTTACATTATAATTGATAGATGTGAGAAATCTGCCAATACTGATATATTTCTTTGATTGCGGCTATCCATATCCACTTTTGTTTTCATTTTTTTCTGCGGTTTTGAGAATCTCCAATGCTGCCTTNTATTTTTGTATTATTTTGTTTAAAATTTCCGAAGTATTGTTACATTATAATTGATAGATGTGAGAAATCTGCCAATACTGATATATTTCTATGATTGCGGCTATCCATATCCACTTTTGTTTTCATTTTTTTCTGCGGTTTTGAGAATCTCCAATGCTGCCTTGTCTCATTTATTGATTTTCTTCTTCAGTATCCTTGTTCAGAATTATAACGTGGTTCACGATTTCATTTTTAATTATTAACTTTCCAAACTTGCCTGCTTGTTCGCATTTAAGCATTCTAGCTACATAGCTAGCATATTTTGCATAATTCTAGCACTTGTTCCTCTTTTCATGTTAATTTTTGGAAGATTTACATGCATGCCACACAATTCTAATGCATACCCACACTTGAATTTTTATATATATGCCACCTTAATTATGCATGAAAAGGTATATTTCTCTTTTTTAAGCTAAAATAGCGATTTTTTTGATATGATATGAAACATTTGTGTGGTATAAATGTAAAAAAAAAAACAAAATTTAGCCATTAGATTTGAAAAAGAATATAACAATTGTATGGAATGTATGTAAATGCCACAATTTTTTTTACCCTTGGTTTATAAAGTTTGAAGTTTGCACGCATAAAAAGTGAATTCCGCCTAAACTGTGCAGATTATCTATTTTGGCTGATGATTTAATACTCATCCTGATCTTTGTTAGATTTAGATTGATATAAATTAACTAAAACTTTGATTGCTTTTTGTTAGTTTAAGGCACGCATGATAAAGTAAGGAGTTAGATGTGCACTTTTTTTGAATTTTAGCAGAAGAGATATACTATACAACGGAATAAGGTAAATAACTANAATAAAGTAAGGAGTTAGATGTGCACTTTTTTTGAATTTTAGCAGAAGTGATATACTATACAACGGAATAAGGTAAATAACTATTTAACATGCACAATAGAGCATAAATGTAATGTTAAACGAAACATTTTTATTAACAATATAATGTTATGTATGTTAAGATGAAGCTTGTGTGAATGATGTAATTTAGTAAGCACCAATGTAGTGGGTCTAGTCAGTTATACTAACTATAAAGTTGCAATGTGTTTTCATCATATATGTAATGAATAATGATGATGGATATGTCTATAATGCTATGACTAAGAGTGTAAAGTAAGTTAGAGCACCGGTATAAAGGTTACTTGGCACACGCATTTGAATATTCATTAATTTAATCACCACTCAAATATGTGAAGCAAAATTTAGTTGATTATGCAAATATGATGCTAATGGTTATGATGCATAGTGAAGAGTGTGAAGGTATGAGGTTCGATATAAATATTTATACTTTACTTGATCATGAACAAATTTTAATTTTTCTTGAATGAAATAATTTTCATATTCAAATTCAAGTTCATATGAGCTTTAATTTAAGCAAATTTATAGTCAAATTAAATACCTCAACAAGATAAACCTAGGGACATCAAAGGTAATCTTATTGAATGCAAATGAGTCCAAAATGAAACACTCAGTATAATTATAATCTTTGAAGTATTAATTGAAGGTCTAAATGATGGTGGAATTTGGCATGGTTGTAGTTAAATTAATGATTGAATTAGTAGTATATAACAATCTTAAGATCATTCAATTTTCTGGGCATTATGACACAAATGTTAAAAGAGCTATATGTGATAAAAAAATCAGCACGAATCGTTGTCGGATGGAATATTTTAAGATTTTGGATGATTTTATTAAAATCTCTTCTTTAAATCTATAAATTAAGTTCCATTTATAGAATGAGGGAATGAGAGAGAGTTGTGAACTTAGAGCTCGTAAAAAGAACTTGAAAGTATTAATCATCAGCAATTGTCTAACATTATCAGCATTTATTGTAGCCCAATTATGACTGATGTTATTTAGTTATTATATTGGAAGTTGTAATTGTCAAACTATTATTACTAACAAGCAAATATTTATAATCCCGTAATCCCAACTTCTTTAGGCATGGAGAAGTGACAATTTCAAATATATAATAGATTATTTCGGCTGCGTCAAGCCTCGTGATTATTTTTCTTTTTATTGTTAAAATTTTATTGGCTCATATCACTTGTAAATGCCCCTAAAATTTTAAAAACATCACATCATTAAAACACTCATGAATTATCTAAATAAGCTCATGGGATCAATAATTCGTTCGACTTTCTATGATCAGGTGGGCAACAGGATCATCAAGAAGCGCATCCATGTTCGTGTCGAGCACGTGCAGCCTTCAAGGTGTGCTGAAGATTTTCGTCTTAGAAAGAAGAAAAATGACGAGCTCAAGGCAGAGGCCAAATCTCGTGGCGAGATTATCAGCACGAAGAGGCAACCCGAGGGACCTAAACCTGGTTTCATGGTTGAGGGAGCCACATTAGAAACAGTGACACCTATTCCTTATGATGTTGTTAATGACCTCAAGGGTGGCTACTGAATGTCATAAACCTTCCTAAATTTTCATTCTCCCAGCCTTTTTTATAAAACTATTTCAATGTTAGAAGCATTTGCAATTTTGAACAGTTTTTGTGGTCTTCTTAGTGTTTTAATCAACTTTGTTGTTGTTATTTTTAATTTGTTATGCAGTTGACATACATTATTATGGTTAGATTGGCTGATTATTTTTGCTCATGTTATAGAGAGTATTTATTTATTTATTTATCTAACTTTTAAAACTGTACCCCCAATTCTGATGTATTTACATTTCATACGCCTATATTGCACTTTTTACATTTATACCAACCAAATCTTTAACATCATATAAAAAAAATATCACCATTTGAATTTGGGGCATTTACATACCTACGGTACAATACCAATGTATTTTACATATCTAATGAGCTTTAACTTTTTTACATTTGCACTGTGTGTGTGTGTGTGTGTGTGTGTGTGTGTGTGTTGTGTGGGTGTGGGTGTGTGGGTGTAAATGAACCAAACAAGAACGAACAGAGCTTGTGTTCGGTTCTTTTTAAATTTTAGTTGTTTGAAATTGTTCACGAACTCATTTTTCGTGTTCGTTTCTCAACTAACAAATTGAACAATAGCCGAACACGAGCTGTTCGCAAACGACGATTCAGTTTGACATCCCTAATATTAATATATATAAATATTATATTATATTATTATATAACTTATATTATATAAATATATGATATCTATATTAGTATATTACTAATATAATTTTAAGTTATTTTTTATTTCGAACAATAATAATTCGAACACGAACGAATGCATCACTGTTCGTGTTTGGTTCGTTTTACTAACCAAACGAATGCATCACTGTGTGTTGTGTGGGTGTGGGTGTGGGTGTGTGGGTGTGTGGGTGTAAACGAACCAAACAAGAACGAACAGAGCTTGTGTTCGGTTCTTTTTAAATTTTAGTTGTTTGAAATTGTTCACGAACTCATTGTTCGTGTTCATTTCTCAACGAACAAATCGAACAATAGCCGAACAAGAGCTATTCGCGAACGACGATCCAGTTTGACATCCCTAATATTAATATATATAAATATTATATTATATTATTATATAACTTATATTATATAAATNGCAAATAACTCAATTTGAGCCAGCTCATTTCAATTTTGAATTAAATCGAGTTTGATACAATTTCAAGCAGAGTTGGCTCGAAATCGAATACTACAAGCCACAAGTCGATTCTGAGCCACACTCAATCTATTTGAGCTAATTTTGAGCCGACCAAAGCCTACTTATAACAATAATTATATGATTAATATTTAATCAAATACTTAAATTCATATCAAGTCAATTATTATGTATTTACATATATATCCTAAACTTCAATTTTATATATTAGCTATCATAAAATAATGATAATTTTTATGTGAAGTGAAACACTTTGGTGGTATAAGTGTAAAAAGTAAAATTTAAGTGTTACATATTTTAATACATACAAATGGGTGGAATGCATAAATCTTATGCATTATATACTTAATAGCCAAATTTTAATGTTTATACATATAGTATTTTGGGGTCTTAAAGCTTATGATATTGTTTATGTGATGTTAAAAATTTAAATGCTATAAATCCCATTTAATTTTCATTAATGTTTTGTTGAAAAATAATATTGAAAAATATAATATTTATTTTTCTAATGATTTGTACATTTAACACAAAGACTCTAAACTTGCCAATTCAAATTTATAACCACAACTTATGTTTTCAATGATGTTGTTGTAGATATTTTTAGGCGGTGTTTGGTTGCACCTTATATTTATGTCAAATAGGATTTATCAAATATGAGAAATTCGAAGTAATCAAACTCGGTCTGTGACGAAAGAGATCACGAATGACGATAGAATAATTTTGCCTCACAAATAGATATATTAAATACGGATTTACGTCATAAAAGTGATGGAACTGCTGACATCATCTTTTGATGTTAGGAGCGTTGGGTGTCCGCTTGAATTACTAGGGAGTATGATGCACGCGTGCACAACCTCCTAGAGCTCAAAACATTCGATTTTGATCATCTGGCATGCGGTCAAAAGTGCTTTGTTGGGGTATGGCTTTCACTAAAGCGAAGGCCAGTCAGCATTACCTATGTCGGACGGCTTCGATCGAACCGACGAATTTCGCTAAACGCGGTACAAGCAAATCAGGTCGTGTACTCATTGGCAAAACATTGTTCGTATGACCCCAGTTTGCGAAGCTGATAGCGCGAATGAGTCCAAAACGTTGTTTTTAGTTAGAGTGAGCTTTCTCGGGTTCGAATGTAGCGTAAGACCACTCGAACATGAGGCTCAGTCCAACTGGGGCCGGCGTGAACATGCCTAAAATTGGCATGCCATGCCAATTTTGAGCATGGCCATGCTAGGTTTTCTCATATTTGTTGACCGCTCCAAAAGCTAGTGTAGCCACGCCAACCAGAGCGAGCGTGTGGTGTAATTATGCCACAGGAGTGGCCGCACCACTAGCTTGTTCACAATGCCTATAGGGTAGCATGAACATGTTGTAACCATGGCGTAGCCACTTCGCGATCCTATTTTTCCGACAAGACATCATCTGACTTCTACAAATTGGTCGCAGACCGGTCGTAGGCCATTTTTTGCACCTTTGGTCACCTGGGATATTCCCAATGGGGTAAGAGGTCATTTATTCCCCATTAACCATGGGATAAACCTCTTTTGCTAGGGATAACCGAGTGAGCCAGCCATTTAGTGGAGGAAGATCATTTTGGAAATTTTCTTGGAGAGGAGGAGATCCTAAAAGCAATGTGTTGCTGGATAAGAGTTATTGGAGAAAAGTTTGAGGATTTGGTAAGTTCTCATTCCATTCTTCTTCTTCTTCTTCTCATTCTCCATCATTTTCTCCACCTCTCCTGCATTTTCTTCTTTTTCAGCCGCATTTCAATGAAAAAAAAAATAGAGAGAAGAGAAGCTTTCTTGCTCAGAGCCTTACTGGAATCTTCTTCTTGAAGAGAGTTTTATCCTTTTTAGGAGTAGAACATTCGTTGGAGTTCATGACGTCATTGGAATCTCCTTACAGGAAGAGCTTCATCGTTCTCTGAAGAAGTGCCCATACCAAAGCTTGAAAACTTCTTCGATGTCTCCTACCATTTGGAGAGCTTATTTTCGGACAATGTTGAATGCCGAACAATCCCCGCAATGGTATAATCCTCTCAACTTTCATAATTTCCTTTCCTAGACCCCTTTGGTCGGGAAGTTCAGAGCATTAAGGATTATGTTTTGTTGTGCTTAGAGAAAGCCTTTAGGCTACGAAGCCATTTGAGGACATACCTCTAAGAATTTTGAGTGTTCTCCTTAAGCCCTAACACCAAAATCCTACAAAATAGGAGGTTTTGTGGGATATCTTCATTTGCTTCAGAGGTTTCACTTGGATGGACAAGTGAGATCAAAGGATCAAGTGGATGGTGGCACCCCTTTGGTCTTCATTCGCTCAATCGCGAAGAGTTGCCCCAAGCGTCAACTTTTCACTCTATTTTGAGTGAATGAACATCAACTTCGCATTGCTTCACGTAATACAACATTGACACAGCTTGTCATCAATTCAACCATAGAACATACACGAGGTTGTCAAGACGAGTTTGAGGTGATGTTGAGTGTCTTTGGGACTATTGTATGTGCATGATCATTTATTGGTGTTTCCACATTTTTGTTTGCTTGTCCGCGTGGTCACTTTAGTTCGATCGGCCACACTAGTGATCGACTGATTACCTTGGGTCAAATCTATTGTCCCGGCCCGATCAACCGATCTTTTGAGTTTGATCGACTGCACCGGTTTGATCACCCACTTGGGGTATGATTGGTCATCCTGGTTCAATCAACCTATTTCCCAGGCTCGATCGGTCGTCCTGATTCGATCACATGATTTTTGAGTTTGATCGACCATACTTGTTCGATCACCCAGTTTGGGTCCGAACAGTTGTCCTAGCTTGATCAACCTATTTTCAGGGCTCGATCGACCGCCCCGAACTGATCCCCAATCTCTTGGGTTTGATTAATAGCACGGGTTCAATCGCCCACTTTAGGTATGATCAGCTACCATGGCTCAATCGACCTATTTTCTGGGTCTGATTGGCCACCCCAGCCCGATCGCTTGATTTTTTGAGTTTGATAGACCACACTGGTTCGATCACTCACTTTGGGTCCAATCTGGTCATTCCGGCTCAATCAACTACTTCCAGCGTTCAATTGTCCACGCCAACCCGCCCAATCTTTTAGGTTTAATCAACCACATTGGTTCGATCATCCACTTTAGACTCGATCAACAGTCATGGCACGATCAACCTATTTTTTCGGGTTGGATCGACCACCCCAACCTAACTGTGCAATATTTGGGATTCGATTAAAAACCCCACATCGATCACCCATTTTTGGCAGATAGGCAGTCCCAGGCCGGCTACCCATATGTTGGGTCTGATCAGTCATCCCATATCGATCGACCCACAGCTTTAGTTCGACCGACCTACATGACCCGATCGACCAATCATTTGCATACTTGGATGCATTTCTTTCATGATTGAATTTTCTTTTTGCATGTGCATGAAAAACTTTTGGCTTTATGTATGTTATATATTCCATGATTGCATGTCCTTTAATCAAGTGCCACAGTCGTGAGTTGCACGAGTAGTGTGTCACATAGGGTGTGGTAAGCCGCAAGGATCAGAGCTAGGAGCTGCACTAGATGGACAATCACTATAATCTATAAATAAATGGATCATTTTTAAAGAATGGGCTACTGAATCTATTAAAAAAACAAAAAGCCACTGTTATAGTGCACTTGCTTCTTTTTTTTTTTCTATTCCTCTCATCCATCCAAGTTTCAATGCTCTATCCCTTGGGCACGACTCGTAGGACATTTCGCATCAAAAGTCGAGCTCAACTCACAAGAACCAAACAAACTCACTAACCAGCGGCTCAATTACATGGCAGGCCCAAGAAGGCAATGGGCCTTGTTCCCTTAATTGTAATTAGAGATGCATCTGCCGGCTTTTTCGACTTTTTGGGCCATCCTGTTAAGATATTTAAGAATCAAAACCCTAGACCCTGCTATCATTCATTCCGCCTCTTTTGGCACAGATCGCAGCAGAGGATCGGCGGCGGTAAAAAATGCCGGCGGGGCACGGTCTTCGTTCGCGAACTCGCGATCTTTTTGCGAGGCCCTTCAGGAAGAAGGGCTATATTCCTCTGNCAATGACCTCAAGGGTGGCTACTGAATGTCATAAACCTTCCTATATTTTCATTCCCCCAGTCTTTTTTATATAACTATTTCAATTTTAGAAGCATTTGCAATTTTGAACAGTTTTTGGGGTCTTTTTCAGTGTTTTAATCAACTTTATTGTTGTTATTTTTAATTTGTTATGCAGTTGTGACATACAACATTATGGTTAGATTGGCTGATTATTTGTGCTACTGTTATAGAGAGTTTTTATTTATTTATTTAACTTTTAAGACTGTACCCCAATTCTTATGTATTTACATATCACACACCTAAATTGCACCTTTTACATTTATAGCAACCAAATTTTTAACATGATGTAAACAAAAAATATCACCATTTGAATTTGGGGCATTTACGTACCTACAGCCAAATACCAATGTATTTTACGAGCGTTTTTTATGTCCGAACTCCTGATATAGTTCTACGTATTTTTATTTTTTGGAGTATTTCTGGGTTATTTTAGTATTATTAAAAATAACTCAAAAATAATCTGAAAATAACTTAAAAATAACTTGGTCCGCACATAGAGCTACGTCAGGAGTCCGCACAGAAAAATGTTTTGTATTTTACATATCTAATGCATAAGCTTTAACCTTTTTTACATTTGTACCACTCAAATCTTTCTTGTCACCAAAAATGTCATTTTTTATATTTACAGAGTGAATTGCACTTTCATGCATAGATAATATATGTGTGTATGTATATATATATATATGGTGTTTAGCATGTTAATGCATAGAAATTGAGTGTTATGTGCAAAGTAAAACCTTTAAAGATAGATATGTATGTAAAAATTGACATTTAGGCATTACATGTGTAAATACATAAAAGTTGAGTTGAATTTATAAAAAGCTTTCATTATATTAATGTAAGCTCCAAAATTTGCATTTGTAAGAGCTTTATAAACTAAGTCATTATTTCTTTCCTCTAATCAACAAAACAAAATTAATATAACATAGACACCATGCACAACGCATGACACGCTCGACATTTATATGATATGAAAGATTCAGATGATATAAATGTAAAAAGATAAAGTTCAAGTGTTTGATATGCAAAATGCCCCATTATTAAATAAAATTATGAAAAATAATTTACATTAATTATCAAAAGCACCTTTATAAATACATTCATCGCATCCTGAGGAACGATTATTGGGTGCAGAAAGCGCACGCAGAGCTGCGTGCGCTCTCCGATCACAGCCGCACATCATACAACGGCGATGTCCATTTTTCTTCATAAACTCTTGGCATTCAATTTTTCTGAAAGAATCTTGTTCAGAAGCGCTGGATTTGCCTTGCCCTTCGACTCCTTCATCACCTGAAATGTTGTTCTATCAGCTTAGGGTCCGTTTGGGGCAGCTTATAAGTGCGAGCGGCGTTTTCAAAACGCCGTCGGACCGTTTGGTTCGCACGTTTCGCCAGCTTATTTGAAACTGCGTTTGGGTTTTCACACTAAATACAGGCCGTGGGTCGACCCCGGCGGCCGGCCCGCGGGCCACGTTATCCTGAAACGTAAAAGCTGCCCCAAACGGACCCTTAATCAACCAAAAAAAAAAAAAAAGGGAAATTAACATAAATACCACACAATCTCATGTATTTACATAACTAACACCCGAAGTTTGATATTTGCACNAAATCAACAAAAAAGAGGGAAATTAACATAAATACCACACAATCTCATGTATTTACATAACTAACACCCGAAGTTTGATATTTGCACTTGCATACTTTGTTATCATAAACCTATGCATGAAAAAAGTGTATTTGGGTAGTGACGGTATTTTTGACGTGATGTTAAATGTTTTGAGTGGTATACATGTAAATATGAATGTTTTAGGTGTCAAATGTGTAAATATATAAGAATTGTCATATAAAATTGCAGCCCAGATTTGAGTTGTAAAGANTTATGCATGAAAAAAGTGTGTTTGGGCAGTGATGGTATTTTTGACGTGATGTTAAATTTTGAGTGGTATACATGTAAATATTGATGTTTTAGGTGTCAGATATGTAAATATATAAGAATTGTCATATAAAATTGCAGCCCAGATTTGAGTTGTAAAGAACAAACCTGGCCAGCAAAAAAGCCCTGCAGCTTAATTTTCCCTCCGAGATACTGTTGCAGCTGCTTGGGATTTTCCTCAAGAATCTTATCCACCATGGCTTCAATGGCACCTGCATCTGCTATCTACAATTTCCAATTTAAAGAAGAAAATCTATCAGAATTTATTTCAAGTTTTTTAAGGAAGATTTACATATATACCCACTCCACTCCTATGTAACCTAAACTGTAATTTTTACGAACATACCACCTCACCCCCATGAATGATGTATTTCACTGTTCTAAAGTTAAAATGAATGGTATTTTTGATGTGATATGAAAGATTTGGGCAGTATAAATGTAAAAAAAGTAAAATTTAGGTGTTAGATAATGTAAATACATAAGAATTGAGTGCATGTATGTAAATGTCCCTTTTTTTGAAATTCTCAGCACTGGTAGGTTCTGCAAACAAATGTAATTAAGTTCTGAAACATGGCTGAAATTAGCTTTTACCTGCACAAGATCCTTTTCTTCGATTATTTTTTTGACAGTTCCTCCTTTGGATATGAGCTCAAAAAGTATCTGTTATGAAAATCAAAATCAAACAAGGTAGCGTTGCCTCAAAATCATAGGAAAGTTCCAAAAAAAAAAAAAGATCATATGAAAGATCTGAACTGCATCCTTAGGTAGGAATTAGTTTGTCCTGATATGTTAATCTGAAGTTAGCGGCTAATACCAGCAATGTAATTGCTTGCATTAATGAATTCTCGAAACTTCAAGTTTTCTTTGTCATTCGGGTGAATGTATTTTAATACAAAGTAAATTCTAATGGATCAAAATGCATTTAATTTGAGTGGCACTAATAATACTTAAAAGGTCCAAATGTAAGGATTCAGAAATTTTTATCCACCACTTTTTCCAGCTGGTATGTAGTGTCTGCTTTAGAATTGTTTCATACCAACGACCTTGAGGACAACTAATATAATTGCCCAATTTGATTATTTTTTTCAATAGTCGGACAAGTAATTAGTAGAATTCAAGTTGGTTGTAAAGATAATAGACAAGTATCATTTAGACTTGAAAGGAGAATTTTATAAGATGTCGAGACCTGCAATGCTTTATGGCCCTTAATGTTGGCCTTTAAAAGAGAAGCATAAAATAAAGTTCAAGTGTTGCTGAGATGAGAATGTTTAGATGGATGAGTGGCTTGACACTTAAAGACAAAATGGAAAATCAATCTATCCATGAAAGGATTGGTGTAGCTCCAATGACGGACAAGATTAGAGAGAGTCGTCTTAGATGATTTGGTCACATTAAAAGTCAACCGTCTCATGATTCGGCTAGGAAAGGAGATGTTTTAGATTTGACTGATGTTAAGATGGATAGAGGCAGAGGCGGACCTAAAAAGACTTGGGGTATTGTATAAAAAATAATATTAATTTATTAAAATTAAATGAAAATATGAGACTCAATAAGAAACACAACTTTGTTTATTATAGTTTACTTAAAAGCTATAACTATTTCTCCAATGAGGGGAAAAAAAAAGAAAAAGAAAGCTAATTCGCATGAAAATGATAAATAAACAAATAGCCAAGGCAAGCAAGATAAACAACAACAACAACAACAAAGTACTTGAATTGTCCCAAAAAAGAGTAGAAAACATACCTCTTTTCCAATCTTGCCACTTATTATTCCATCTTTTATTGAAGCGATAAGCATGGCAAGCTCCTGTGGTTTCAATTTAACCTCGTCAATTGAAAGATGCTCGTTTTTGAGATGAGCCGAGATATCACCCATTATCCAATTCGCCGCCAACTTGGCTTCAGCTCCATTTTGAAGAGTATAATCAAAAAATTTCGCCACCTAGATTCAAAAAAATTATTGTGAAAACTTAAAATCACAATCTATTATCAAGATCTACAAGTGCGCATTAAAACCAAAAAACCAAATCAAACTAAATAAGTTTGATTAATTTGATTCATTTTCAAGGAAGCATTTTGGTTTTTGGTTTTACAATATTCACTTTCGGTTATTGGCTCAATTTAATTTTCATATAACAATATAACAAAACAAACCAACAATTCAAAAAAGCAAAATTAAATGAAAGATTCATAAAATTAAATTAATATTATACAAATAAGTTATGTAATCCTTGATGTTCGTTAATAACCAAACCAACTAATAATTAAATTTCAGTTTGCTCATACCTGAACAATTTAAACATAATTAAAATTTGGTTAGGCTTTTGATTAGTTTAATTTTTTAGGGTTTCGGTTGCAATCGGCTAAACCAATTTGAAACTCGATACATCCAAACCGACCAAATGCTCACTCCTATCAAAATCTTCAAGTTTAAGTGGGAAAAGTGTACTTACAGTGACATCATTAGCAAGAAAGAGCACGTCTTGCATGCTTAAGCCCATCTTCTCGTAGCGCCNGATGAGGTTCGATATAAATATTTATACTTTACTTGATCATGAACAATTTTAATTCTTCTTGAATGAAATAATTTTCATATTCAAATTCAAGTTCATATGAGCTTTAATTTAAACAAATTTATAGTCAAATTAAATACCTCAACAAGATAAACCTAGTGACATCAAAGGTAATCTTATTGAATGCAAATGAGTCCAAAATGAAACACTCAGTATAATTATAATCTTTGAAGTATTAATTGAAGGTCTAAATGATGGTGGAATTTGGCATGGTTGTAGTTAAATTAAATGATTGGATTAGTAGTATATAACAATCTTAAGATCATTCAATTTTAAGGGCATTATGGCACATAAATGTTAAAAGAGCTATCTGTGATAAAAAAAAAAAAAAAAAATCAGCACGAATCTTTGTCCGATGGAATATTTTAAGATTTTGGATGATTTTATTAAAATCTCTTCTTTAAATCTATAAATTAAGTTCCATTTATAGAATGATGGAATGAGAGAGAGTTGTGAACTAAGTTAGAGATCGTAAAAAGAACTTGAAAGTATGGATCATCAGCAATTGTCTAACATTATTAGCATTTATTGTAGCCCAATTATGACTTATGTTATCTAGTTATTATATCTGAAGTTGTGATTGTCAAACTATTATTACTAACAAGCAAATATTTATAATCTCGTAATCCCAAATTCTTTAGGTACGGAGAAGTGATAATTTCAAATATATAATAGATTATTTCGACCGTGTC
Source organism: Phalaenopsis hybrid cultivar (assembly GCA_002079205.1). Taxonomy (NCBI): domain Eukaryota; kingdom Viridiplantae; phylum Streptophyta; class Magnoliopsida; order Asparagales; family Orchidaceae; genus Phalaenopsis; species Phalaenopsis hybrid cultivar. Next base: position 77,314 of record JXCR01133518.1, read on the forward strand.
AAGCCTCGTGATTTTTTTTATTTTTATTGTTAAAATATCATTGTCTCATATCACTTGTAAATGCCCCTAAAATTTTAGTAACATCAAATCATTAAAATACTCATGAATTATCTAAATAAGCTCATGGGATCAATAATTCGTTCGACTTTCTATGATCAGGTGGGCAACAGNCCTTTGTTTTCTTTAAAGTCTTCTCAACTTCTTTTTTACTAATGCGACGGTAAATATGAAACGTTTTATTATTATTCACGATATTAAGATCACTAAGGTCGATCGTATTTTCAGAAACNACTTTCCACTCTTTGTTTTCTTTAAAGTCTTCTCAACTTCTTTTTTACTAATGCGACGGTAAATATAAAACGTTTTACTATTATTCACAATATTAAGATCACTAAGGTCGATCGTATTTTCAGAAACTTTATTAAAAAATTTATCAAAATAACTCACCCACCTATGTTCAATATCTTTTTTCTAAGAAAAGTATTTTTTGATTTTCATCTTTAATACACTTTACTTGAGTTAAACTTTACTTTTCTTCTNCAATATCTTTTCTAAGAAAAGTATTTTTTGATTTTCATCTTTAATACACTTTACTTGAGTTAAACTTTACTTTTCTTCTCTCTTTGTTTGGCTAATTTATACATATATATTTCACCCTCCTTAGTATCTAATTTATTATAAAGACCATTATAAATAAAATTTTTAGCGTCACAGATTGTTTTTTTAGACTCCCTGCGGGCCGATTGATATTTTTCCCAGTTCTCTAAGTTTTTACATTTAAACCAATTTTTATAACATAACTTCTTATATTTTATATTTTCTTGCAAATTATTATTCCACCACCAACTATTTTTAATTATAAATTTTTTTTTTGATTCTTCAATCACATATTTTGCTACTTGTTCAATAGCATTTGTTACTTTATCCCACATATTGCTTCTTCATGAACATCCCAAAATTTGAAATCTTGAATTTTACTCATAAAAATAATTTTATTTATTTTTTAGTTTTCCCCATCTAATTCTACGATGATGAGTCCTAGTATTCTTTATTTTACGACTCTTCATCTTAAAATCTAGAACTAATAAACGATCTTGGGTACTTAAATTCTCACTTGGAATGACCTTATAATCTTTACAATCTCGACGATCACTTCTTCTCATAAGNAAAATTTTTTTGATTCTTCAATCACATATTTTGCTACTTGTTCAATAGCGTTTGTTACTTTATCCCACATATTGCTTCTTCATGAACATCCCAAAATTTGAAATCTTGAATTTTACTCATAAAAATAATTTTATTTGTTTTTTAGTTTTTCCCATCTAATTCTACAATGATGAGTCCTAGTATTCTTTATTTTACGACTCTTCATCTTAAAATCTAGAACTAATAAACGATGTTGGGTNTAATTGTATCACCAACTCTATTTAATTTTTACAACATTATCTTTCAAAGTCTTATCAATAATTACATCCACACCATTTCTAATACAACTCTTAACAAAATACTAAAGTTTAAAACCTAAATTATCAATCTTCTTAGCCTTTTCTCTAACCCATTTAGTTTCTTGAAAACAAAGATATTAATTTTTCTATAAATCATAATATCAATTAATTCCATTAATTTATCATTGAGAGTATCTATATTTCAAGATCTTATCATAATATTAGTTTCATGAATTAACTTTTTTAACTGCATTCGTCCGTAATGTGGGAACCCTTGCTTATTTGACACTACACCCAGGCGGCGGTGTAGCGGCCCTTGCACGCTTTTTACTATATTCAAGCTATACAGCATGTCACTTCCAGGGAACGCCCTAGCACTTACACAATGACCAAAAGTATTCATGTCATGATTTTTTTCGACAAATTTTACGCTGATTGTCGACTACTTAACGCAACTCTCCACTTTTCACATAAATATGTATGCAAAAATTGACATTTAGGCATTACATATTTAAATACAGAAAAGTTGAGTTGAATTTATAAAAATTTTCCATTATTTGCATTTGTAAGAGCTTTATAAACTAGGTCATTATNGATATGTATGCAAAAATTGACATTTAGGCATTACATATTTAAATACATAAAAGTTGAGTTGAATTTATAAAAATTTTCCATTATTTGCATTTGTAAGAGCTTTATAAACTAGGTCATTATTTATTTCCTCTAATCAACAAAACAAAATTAATATAACACAGACACCATGCACGACACGCGCGACATTTATATGATATGAGAGATTCAGATGATACAAATGTAAAAAGATAAAGTACAAGTGTTGGATATGCAAAATGCCCCATTATTAAATAAAATTATGAAAAATAATTTACATTAATTATCAAAANTACAGACACCATGCACGACATGCGCGACATTTATATGATATGAAAGATTCAGATGATACAAATGTAAAAAGATAAAGTTCAAGTGTTGGATATGCAAAATGCCCCATTATTAAATAAAATTATGAAAAATAATTTACATTAATTATCAAAAGCACCTTTATAAATACATCCATCGCATCCTGAGACACATCTCTAAGCTTGTTATCTGCATTTCTGAATCATGAACCCTCTCAAAGCTTCAATAAATATATAAATAAATAAAAGCCAAATATTATAAAAAATGCACATTTTTCTTCATAAACTCTTGGCATTCAATTTTTCTGAAAGAATCTTGTTCAGAAGCGCTGGATTTGCCTTGCCCTTCGACTCCTTCATCACCTGAAATGTTGTTCTATCAGCTTAGGGTCCGTTTGGGGCAGCTTATAAGTGCGAGCGGCGTTTTCAAAACGCCGTCGGACCGTTTGGTTCGCACGTTTCGCCAGCTTATTTGAAACTGCGTTTGGGTTTTCACACTAAATACAGGCCGTGGGTCGACCCCGGCGGCCGGCCCGCGGGCCACGTTATCCTGAAACGTAAAAGCTGCCCCAAACGGACCCTTAATCAACCAAAAAAAAAAAAAAAGGGAAATTAACATAAATACCACACAATCTCATGTATTTACATAACTAACACCCGAAGTTTGATATTTGCACTTGCATACTTTGTTATCATAAACCTATGCATGAAAAAAGTGTATTTGGGTAGTGACGGTATTTTTGACGTGATGTTAAATGTTTTGAGTGGTATACATGTAAATATGAATGTTTTAGGTGTCAAATGTGTAAATATATAAGAATTGTCATATAAAATTGCAGCCCAGATTTGAGTTGTAAAGACCAAACCTGGCCAGCAAAAAAGCCCTGCAGCTTAATTTTCCCTCCAAGATACTGTTGCAGCTGCTTGGGATTTTCCTCAAGAATCTTATCCACCATGGCTTCAATGGCACCTGCATCTGCTATCTACAATTTCCAATTTAAAGAAGAAAATCTATCAGAATTTATTTCAAGTTTTTTAAGGAAGATTTACATACTTACCCACTCCATTCCTATGTAACCTAAACTTTAATTTTACGAACATACCACCTCACCCCCATGTATGAAAAGTTGTATTTCACGGTTCTAAAGTTAAAATGAATGGTATTTTTGATGTGATATGAAAGATTTGGGCGGTATAAATGTAAAAAAAAGTAAAATTTTAGGTGTTAGATAATGTAAATACATAAGAATTGAGTGCACGTATGTAAATGTCCCTTTTTTTGGAAATTCTCAGCACTGGTAGGTTCTGCAAACAAATGTAATTAAGTTCTGAAACATGGCTGAAATTAGCTTTTACCTGCACAAGATCCTTTTCTTCGATTATTTTTTTGACAGTTCCTCCTTTGGATATGAGCTCAAAAAGTATCTGTTATGAAAATCAAAATCAAACAAGGTAGCGTTGCCTCAAAATCATAGGAAAGTTCAAAAAAAAAAGAAGAAGATAATATGAAAGTTCTGAACTGCATCCTTAGGTAGGAATTAGTTTGTCCTGATATGTTAATCTGAAGTTAGTGGCTAATACCAGCAATGTAATTGCTTGCATTAATGAATTCTCGAAACTTCAAGTTTTCTTTGTCATTCGGGTGAATGTATTTTAATACAAAGTAAATTCTAATGGATCAAAATGCATTTAATTTGAGTGGCACTAATAATACTTGAAAGTTCCAAATGTAAGGATTCAGAAATTTTTATCCACCACTTTTTCCAGCTGGTATGTTGTGCCTGCTTTAGAATTGTTTCATACCAACGAACATGAGGACATTTAATATAATTGCCCAATTTAATTATTTTTTTCAATAGTCGGATAAGTAATTAGTAGAATTCAAGTTGGTTGGTTGAAGTGTAGGAATGCATCGGGCCTATTATATGATAGAAAAGTACCATTAGACTTGAAAGGAAAATTTTATAAGATGTAGAGACCTGCAATGCTTTATGGCCCTTAATGTTGGCCTTTAAAAGAGAAGCATAAAATAAAGTTCAAGTGTTGCTGAGATGAGAATGCTTAGGTGGATGAGTGGCTTGACACTTAAAGACAAAATGCAAAATCAATCTATCCATGAAAGAATTGGTGTAGCTCCAATGACGGATAAAATTAGAGAGAGTCGTCTTAGATGGTTTGGTCACATTAAAAGTCAACCGTCTCATGATTCGGCTAGGAAAGGAGATGTTTTAGATTTGACTGATGTTAAGATAGACAGAGGCAGACCTAAAAAGACTTGGGGTATTGTATAAAAAATAATATTAATTTATTAAAATTAAATGAAAATATGAGACTCAATAAGAAGCATAACTTTGTTTATTATAGTTTACTTGAAAGCTATAACTATTTCTCCAATGAGGGGAAAAAAAAAAAGAAAACTAATTCGCATGAAAATGTCAAATAACCAAATAGCCAAGGAAAGCAAGATAAATACCAACAACAATAACAACAACAACAACAATAACAAAAAAAGTACTTGAATTGTCCCAAAAAATAGTAGAAAACATACCTCTTTTCCAATCTTGCCACTTATTATTCCATCTTTTATTGAAGCGATAAGCATGGCAAGCTCCTGTGGTTTCAATTTAACCTCGTCAATTGAAAGATGCTCGTTTTTGAGATGAGCCGAGATATCACCCATTATCCAATTCGCCGCCAACTTGGCTTCAGCTCCATTTTGAAGAGTAGAATCAAAAAATTTCGCCACCTAGATTCAAAAAATTTATTGTGAAAACTTAAAATCACAATCTATTATCAAGATCTACAAGTGCGCATTAAAACCGAAAAAACCAAATCAAACGAAATAAGTTTGATTAATTTGATTCATTTTCAAGGAAGCATTTTGGTTTTTGGTTTTACAATATTCACTTTTCGGTTATTGGCTCAATTTTAATTTTCATATAACAATATAACAAAACAAACCAACAATTCAAAAAATCAAAATTAAATGAAAGATTCATAAAATTAAATTAATATTATACAGATAAGTTATGTAATTCTTGATGTTCGTTAATAACCAAACCAACGAATAATTAAATTTCAGTTTGCTCATACCTGAACAATTTAAACATAATTAAAATTTGGTTACGCTTTATCAAAATTTTGATTGGTTTAATTTTTTAGGATTTCGGTTGCAATCCGCTAAACCAATTTGAAACCCGATACATCCAAACCGACCAAATGCTCACTCCTATCAAAATCTTCAAGTTTAATTGGGAAATGTGTACTTACAGTGATATCATTAGCAAGAAAGAGCACGTCTTGCATGCTTAAGCCCATCTTCTCGTAACGCCTACGCTTCGCTTCTGGAAGTTCAGGAAGTGAACGGCGAATATTTTCTATAAAATCATCGGCAAGGATGACTTCAGGAAGATCAGGCTCGGGGAAATACCTATAATCGGCAAGCCCTTCTTTTTTGCGCATTGTTACTGTTTTCTACAAAGAATAAGAATAGCAGCCCAGAAATTAGCACAGATATTGGAAAGTTTGCAAGCCGAACCTAAATCAAACAAAAAATCAGTTTTTTAGACCTGATACCCCTCTTCCCAAAGTCTAGTTTCCTGTACAATCTGATCACTTTGACCTTGACTATGGAGAAGAACTTGTCTGGATATCTCATAATCAATTGCTTTGTTCATTGCAGAAAATGAGTTCATGTTCTTGATCTCAACCTGTCAAAAAAAGGTAAACTTGTAATGTATTACTTGTGGGAAGGAGTTGCCACAGCATTATTTTAAAAATAAACCAATCAGATAAAGAGAATTAAATAAGGAAATTGAAGTATTTTCCAATATTGCAGAGCTTGAAGAGAAGACCACGATTAAACCCGAAAACTGTTGATAACTAATCGTCCGTTTGGAATCGTTTTTGTTTCCTATTTTTGTTTTTAATTTCCTTTTATTTTTAGAAATATGTTTTATTAGTATAACTTTTATATGTTCTTAATTAAAAAGAATAAATAAACTTATTTTTTAAAATAGTCAAATCACGTAAAAGATATTTTAAGTATTTTTTAGAAATAAGTAGCTCGATGAAACATATTTTGTGTTTAAATTAAAATATAAATAAAATAAAATAAAAAATAAAAAATAAGAGTGATGCCAAACGGCCCAAAGGTTTGGCTAGCCGAGCCCCGAGCACAAATCATACACCAAACCCTCGAAAAAAATATTAAAATGAAAATTTATCATCAGTGCTATTTTATTCAGATGAGATTTTTCATATTTCAACAACAACAACATATGATATAATAAAGATATTTAAAGATGTTTTGCATATGTTCATAATCAAAACTTAATTGTACGTTAAAAATATATCAACACGAATCTCAAAGAAATCCAGCTGATAGCAGAAAAGATGGTGTGCAAACCAAGGCCCACCAGGAGTAGCCCATGAGCTTGCACTTATTCGCTCGACATAAGCGATATCCAGCCCTGTTAAGCGACATCCAGCCCCGCGGGCGACTGTCACCAACCCATCCAAAATGTACCTCGATCTAACCCTCCACATGGATCATGCCAAGGGTTCACCTGACAAACCAGGCGGATAAGACAACCCGCCCGAATAAGAAAATTTGTTTGGATTAGTATATCAGCTCACAAAGAACAGCCGCCCGGGTCATATACCCAGTCGGTCGTCTTCTCAAGCTCCCGATTTTATTCATGTATACTATCCAAAATACCCTTGTTAATCCTACTTTACTAGAGGTACAAAGTGTAATGTAACCACTCTCAAATCTATAAATAAGGGTTTCATTTCATGGGTAAATGTTGCACAATTCAACCGTTTAGTACTGTGCTCTTTCTGTTCTTTCTCCTTCTTTTTACGTTATATTCCTTGGGTCTCGCATACAAATTTAGATTCAACACTAACATTATAAGCAAATAGAATAANACGTTATATTCCTTGGGTCTCGCATACAAATTTAGATTCAACACTAACATTATAAGCAAATAGAATAATTTTTAGGATGATTCACATACGTATCACTCAGTTCTTATGTATTTATATATCTGACACCTAAATTTCAATTATTACATATGTTGCCTTACCTATGCATGAGAAGGTGTATTTCACATTTTAAAAGTTAAAATAGTAATATCTTTATGTGATAAGAAAGATTTGGCTAGTATAAATGCAAAAAGTAAAGTGTAGGAGTTAGATATGTAAATACATAAGAATTGGGTGGAATGTATGTAAATGCCACTAATTTTTATATAATTTTTTTTT
>JXCR01133518.1:93819-107091 GCA_002079205.1 Phalaenopsis hybrid cultivar
AAACTAAAAATCATAATTTAAACGAATAACTGAGAAAGATGATGGGAGGTTAATATGCACCGTATTCTGTCCAAGAGGCGCCCTAAGAGCAAGCTGATCGAAGGTCAGGCATTCTCCTCCGGCGTTAAGAATCCTTGCCCTAGCAGTCTCTGTGAACCTCAAAGCCGTCACCTTCATGGCAGGAATTTCATGCACCCTCTTATCGTCGGTAACAGTTCCGACGATCACCGCAATATTATTTTCCTGGCCAGAGACATCATTTCATCAATAACAAAACTATCGTAACAATGAAGAATAGCGACTGAAATCATCCGATGGATCGAACAACGAACCTTTCCCCCCATGAATTTTACAAGCCTCCTCAGAGAGAGAGGAGGCTTATTGACCTTACTCATAAAGAGCCTTTTAAGAATCACAGCATTGAACTTACTCCCCGTCCTCCTTACCAGAAACCTGTAGAGCTGATAATATAGGAAAGTAAATGAATTAATCGACTCGGCGAATAATCAGAGACGTACGACAAGAGGAAGGATTAATATTCCTTCCCTCAGATCTGATAATTACCTTGACGAGAAGCTTGAGGTAAACATCATCGCTCTTGGGAGCGGTGCGCTTCGTCTTTTTGCTCCGTCCGCCGGCAATAAGATCGATACCCTATCCATCCAAGCGGGGCAATTAGTTTCAATCGATGTTAGGATATGAAGAGTTCTTCAGTACGCTCCTGGGTGCAGAGCTTATACATACCATTGATAGTCCCGGAGCTCCTTCTCCTGCGACGGCTATTGGTTTAGGGTTTACGGGAGGAGGCTGTTGCGTTTTATTGGGGGCTAGGGCACGGGAATGGGAAGCTCGTGTGAGTGGGGGGCGTGCGTGTGGTTTTTTTTTTATTATTATTTTTTTATAGAGTTTTTTTTCCTTATTTGATTTAATTTAGTTTAATATCATTATTGAACTTAAACTCATCAATTCTCACGCGATTCGGTCTCGCTAGGAACACTATAAATATAAGTGGTCTTCTTAAGTAAATTCGTTGTTCCATGTCTTTTTCGTCACCCGGGGTCGTCTGAGAAGTTCGTCGATCATCGTACAAATTTAACTTCGATTCACGAGCCAAATGTCGATCGATCAGTGACGACCAAAGTCTAGTAGAATGCTCACGATAGCGAGTCGCTCGTCACACGTCAAATGTTTCCTTATTGTTCTTTCAATTCCTACAAGAACTCAACATTAGTTTCAAAATGTTAGTTTTAATTGACTCAACTAAACGTTGAGGATTCGAAACCATCCAGATACTAGTTCCTACAAGGAGTCAAAAAATAACTTGAATCTCTAAATAGTGTGGGTTACAGTACTATTTCTCTATGAGAGTTAAATACGAAATACTAAGGCTAGACCTTACTCTAAAGAGATGAAAAAGAAAACCTCATAAAAATAAGGTCAACAATGGTAGAAAAAGGGGTTGAGCCCTTCCATTTTCTTTTAGTTGAAGATGTTTCCATAATATCCTGTCTGTTAACGATATCCTAAAGCTAAAAGGTTTAAAAGACCCATCATGTTGCCTGTTTTATAGAAGAGAGGAAGAATACCTACAACATATTTTGTTTAGTTGCTCTAGAAGCCAAAAGGTATTACAAAAAATTATTGATACTCTACATTTAAAAAACTTATATGTTGGTCTAAGTTACTGGATTGCTCAGCTGATTTGATGAGGTATCAGCTGAGGTGATTCCTTTCATTATTTGTTGGTTTATTTGGATGATAAAAAATAAGTGTAAATATGAAGAAAAGCAAAGTACTGAGAAGGAGATCCACACAAACATTATGATTCATATTCTGAAACTCATCAAATTTTGGAAGTTCAACATTAAAGGTAAAGTTCTGTTCTCCAAACCAGCTGCTGGGAACCTATCTGAAACTAAACTAATGATTCAGAAAGTCTAACTTGAGAAAGCCACAAGCACGTTGGATCAAAATCAACATTGATGAAAGCTACAAAGATAGAAAGGCTGGTATGGGAGGGATCTTTAAAGACCACTCTGGGAAATTTCTTCTGTACTGCTTTTCTCCTATTTTAGCTGATAAAGCACTACAAGCTGAGGCACCATCTGCTCTCTGGGATCTGAAAATTGTTGTGCATCTAAGTTGGGATAAAGTGCATCTAGAACTTGATTCTAAAGCTCTAGTACAAATGTTAAACAACCAAATAAACACTCTTTGATGATAAATATTTACGTACTTAATACGCACCCAGAATTGCGTGCGTAATAACCCCGCAAAAACCTCCGCTTCGCGGTTATTAGGGGTTTCTTGAGTATTAATTCTAATAACCTATAACCCTAATAAACTTTCAATAACCTTCGCGGGCTCTATTTTGATGTTATTCNATCAGATTTTCATTTTAATTTGGAATTAAATTTTAAAATGTATCAACACAGATCTTGCTGCTAGTTTGCTTCCACAATACTAGTTTTTATTTCATGCTAATGGATGTGGCTCCTTATAATTTCTTGTTATGTGCCGGGTTTGATGCTGAATTGTTGATATTTGTTTTGTTGAGTTTGGCTACCTCTTACTTGAATGGAAAACCAAACTGAGGACATTTCAAAATGAAATTATTTTTCTTTTAGAAATCTTCTTGATAAAATATAACTCAGCTTAAAGTATAACCTGGTATACCAATTTTTTAAAAAATGAGTTTTTGCTGAATATATCATGATATTTGAGGTAACTAGGAGAGGTTATGGTTATGATGTGTATTTTTTTGCATGTTGTCGAATGATCTGGTTCCTGATGATGTTTAGTTGAACCATGCTAATTCTGAGCTCTTATGGTGAATCATTTTGATATTGTTNTCTATTACTTGAATGGAAAACCAAACTGAGGACATTTCAAAATGAAATTATTTTTTCTTTTAGAAATTTTCATGATAAAATATAACTCAGTTTAAAGTATAACCTGGTATACCAATTTTTTAAAAATTGAGTTTTTGCTGAATATATCATGATATTTGAGGTAACTAGGAGAGGTTATGGTTATGATGTGTATTTTTTTGCATGGTGTCGAATGGTCTGGTTCCTGATGATGTTTAGTTGAACCATGTTAATTCTGAGCTCTTATGGTGAATCATTTTGATATTGTTCTGAGGGAACCATTCCTTGTTTTTGTTTTTAGTTTAAAAGAAAATCTGCATCAGCTTTCTGCTTTTTGAGGTATTTAGATGAATGAGATTGCTTTTTGGTATTGTTTTTGCATCATAATGTTGCAAGGACAATTTTTTATTTTTATTTTTCTATCATAATGTTGTAATTGAATTTGAGTTGATTAGGTATGCAATTATAATCGAGTGCATTTTTGTATTGTTATTATAATTTTGAGAGTTATTCAAGTTCCGTTATGATGACGCATAATTGTCATGTTATTGTTAATACTTGGAATAAGTGTTGGTTTACACTACATTTATTTATGCTATTTTATTTATTATTATTTGTCTCTTGTTTACTTGCGCTGGTTGTTTTGCTTGTTTTTCATAATTAAGCTATGCTCCTTGATTGAAACCAATTGTCGCTTGCTTTGCTCAACCTGTTTTACATGAACATCAGTTAGATATATTTTTTTCTTCTAATCTTTTGAAGTTATGAATCTTTTTTTTTATTGGATTACATGATTCTAATAAAGATGTTCTTAGCAATGATGACACTGTTTTAATCCCAGCTCATTATGAGGGCTTTGAATAGTTTCAAGTCCCGGGAGTGATTTTCTTGTCTGAGCTATGTTGCTTGATAAATGCAATGCATTGATTACTGATCTCTTCCACTTGTAAATAACAATAATCTGTTGAAGTGCGATTCTTTTATTTGTAATCATGGTTTTATAAATCAGGCCAAACTTGTAGATTTGATTGGTTCAACCATGAACTGATCTTTCATTTGATTTGGTCAATGAACAAAGTTGCTTTTTAAATAGAATGGTGTCGAATGGTCTGGTTCCTGATGATGTTTAGTTGAACCATGCTAATTCTGAGCTCTTATGGTGAATCATTTTGATATTGTTCTGAGGGAACCATTCCTTGTTTCTGTTTTTAGTTTAAAAGAAAATCTGCATCAGCTTTCTGCTTTTTGAGGTATTTAGATGAATGAGATTGCTTTTTGGTATTGTTTTTGCATCATAATGTTGCAAGGACAATTTTTTATTTTTATTTTTCTATCATAATGTTGTAATTGAATTTGAGTTGATTAGGTATGCAATTATAATCGAGTGCATTTTTGTATTGTTATTATAATTTTGAGAGTTATTCAAGTTCCGTTATGATGACGCATAATTGTCATGTTAGTTAATACTTGGAATAAGTGTTGGTTTACAATTATTATTTGTCTCTTGTTTACTTGCGCTGGTTGTTTTGCTTGTTTTTCATAATTAAGCTATGCTCCTTGATTGAAACCAATTGTCGCTTGCTTTGCTCAACCTGTTTTACATGAACATCAGTTAGATATATTTTTTTCTTCTAATCTTTTGAAGTTATGAATCTTTTTTTTTATTGGATTACATGATTCTAATAAAGATGTTCTTAGCAATGATGACACTGTTTTAATCCCAGCTCATTATGAGGGCTTTGAATAGTTTCAAGTCCCGGGAGTGATTTTCTTGTCTGAGCTATGTTGCTTGATAAATGCACTGCATTGATTACTGATCTCTTCCACTTGTAAATAACAATATTCTGTTGAAGTGCGATTCTTTTATTTGTAATCATGGTTTTATAAATCAGGCCAGACTTGTAGATTTGATTGGTTCAACCATGAACTGATCTTTCATTTGATTTGGTCAATGAACAAAGTTGCTTTTTAAATAGAATGGCCCAAACTGGTTGGAACCGTTTAAGTTTTTGATGATTTGGCTTTTTCTTATATTGATCATTTTTTGACATTTTGATTTTGATTGGATTGCTAGAAATGTAATATTTATAATACAAATAAAGAGAATCATTAAAAAATTATATTCCAAATTTTTAATTTAGAATCATATTTAAAATATTAAACGGTGAATTATCTTGAATTATAATATTGTATTGAATTGATGATAATATCATTATTAAGCTATCTTGATCATATTAAAGTAATTTTAATGTTTATTTTGTCATATGTTTAACTAAAAGTTTGGTCCTTTTTTGGTTCATTGTCAAATCTTATTTCCAAAATCTAACTTTTAATGAATTTACTCCAATCAAAGTTGAATCCTTTGCAATTCCATGCTTTTATGAATAAATCTTTAAATATTGAAAAGTGTACACCAAATTAAATTTTAATATCCATAAAGTGTGTAGTCAAGCATGCTTAGAATTATTAACTTGTTTGGACTATTAGTCTTTACTGGTGAAGTGGTTTAACTGCTTGTTAACAACTAGTGCACACTTCAATTCATATTGAAGCAGGATTTCTGATTAAATTTAAACAGAGATTAATTTAAATTTTAGTTTGTTCATTGTGATCTCAAAATATACCAATAATCGGACGAATACATTTCTGCATCGGAAATGTAAAACCTATTGGATGAAGATATCTTGTGAAGCACACTTTTTTACATTATTATATTTGCATGATTTTCATCATTTTTGATTTGAGTACACATCTCTAAATTGTTAATAAACTGTTTTATGCTAATTTTATAGAAAACAAAGCTCAATCTACCAAAGCAGTATATTCTTTGTTTATTCATAAAAACACGTATTTTACTTTCCTGCACATATTTTTTTGGAAAATTTACATACATAACACCCATTTCCTATTTAATTACATATCCAACCCTAAATATCTATTTCTTACATATATGCCTCCTTACCTATGCATGAAAAGGTGTATTTCACTTTACCTATGAATTATTTGGATGGTGTTAATGTAAAAAATTAAAGTTTAGGGGTTAGATATGTAAATGCATATGAATTGGGTGGTAGGTATGTATGTAAAATTCCCCATTTATTCTGATGTTTCGAATGTCATTCGGCGATCATGATCATTAATGCTCATCCTCTTTTATAGACTCCTTTATCTCTGTTGTTTCCTTGTAAAAATACAAGCTTATCTCTATTTTCTGCTCACTATGAATGAAAATAAAAACTTAAATATCAATTGAAAGTAAAAGGCAAGAAATTTGCAATGCAAAACTCAAAAAGTTAACCATGAGGGTGACAATGTCATAGATAGTAGTGTGTTGGATGTTTCATGTAAATGTTTCTACCATATATATCAAGTGATGATGTGTTACATATTCATACATAATTACTGACATCATAAATGTCGTTATTACGGTTAACAGGTTCTTTTAAGGGGCCCTAAGAATGCTAGGGAAGCTGTGAAACACTTTGGGCCTGCACCTGGTGTTCCGCACAGCCACACGAAACCTTACGTTCGTTCGAAGGGAAGAAAATTCGAAAAGGCTAGGGGCCGAAGAAATAGCCGAGGTTTCCGGGTCTGAGCTTTTTCAACTTCTTCTGCTGCTGAATTTGAAATCAAACATTTCTTGTCTGGTAGTAAAAACACTAAGTGCCTTTCTTTTATGCAGTTTTTCAGGTGTTTGTTTCTTTTTGTATTTGTTGGATATTTTGATGAGTTTTTTTTACTTTTTGTTTATGAACGAACTCGTTATTTTTTCGGTTTCGGTTTGGATCTAATCATTCAGATACTTTTTAAATGATTGCCTTGGATTGTTTGTTTTGTTTTGACTGAAGTAAAATTACCCAAAATCATCATTGATCTTTAGGGTCTGTTTGAGGCAGCTACAGCTTATTGAATAATCTGTTGATAAACTAGGTGCAGTGACTATTACAATTTTTAATTTTTTTTTGGAAAAGTCAGACCGTTGTCAGAAAGCTGTCGCCGCACATAGATAGATGTAATGTGAAAATGTTATTTTCGACGTTTGAAAACACATAAGTTGCCAAAACACATTTTACTCAAACATGACAGGTGCGTTTTCAAAATGCCGCCGACCAAATAAGCTGCCCCAAACGGACCTTTAGTCTTGGTTTCTCACCAATGTCAAAACTAGTAATCTGTGAAGATGGTGGTTTTTGCATTGCTTGCCATGTTTTTATATACTGGTCAATCCTATGTTTTTATGTCTGCCTTCTAAATTTTAGTTTTTTACATATATATATATATATATATATCACCTTAANTAGCTACAGCTTATTGAATAATCTGTTGATAAGCTAAGTGCAGTGGCTATTACAATTTTTAATTTTTTTTTTGAAAAGTCAGACCGCTGTCAGAAAGCTGTCATCGCACATAGATAGATGTGATGTGAAAATGTTGTTTTCGACGTTTGAAAACACATAAGTTGCCAAAACACATTTTACTCAAACATGACAGGTGCGTTTTCAAAATGCCGCCGCACCAAATAAGCTGACCCAAACTGACCCTTAGACTTGGTTTCTCACCAATGTCAAAACTAGTAATCTGTGAAGATGGTGGTTTTTGCATTGCTTACCATGTTTTTATATACTGGTCAATCCTCAGTGTTAATTTTTAGAGACTATTACTTACATAGTTCTGAAATAGATATTTTTTAATTAGTTAATTGATATATGTATGCTTGTCATGATCGAATCATTGAAAATTTTTATAAAAAATGAGAAATTTGTGTTGGGAGTTTTATCATGAATTCTGATATTTGAGAGAGAAATTGAAAAATGGGTGAAAGAGGGTGGCTTGATTTGTAAATAGCAATATTTCTTGTGCTATATATGTAAACTATCTTTTTTTTTTGTTTTTTTAAGTAAAAAATTGTGAAAACTTTAGGGATGCAAACATAAAAAACAAAGTTCACANTTTGTCATGATCGAATCATTGAAAATTTTTATAAAAAATGAGAAACTTGTGTTGGGAGTTTTATCGTGAATTCTGATATTTGAGAGAAATTGAAAAATGGATGAACGAGGGTGGCTTGATTTGTAAATAGCAATATTTCTTGTGCTATATATGTAAACTATCTTTTTTTTTTTTGTTTTTTTAAGTAAAAAATTGTGAAAACTTTAGGGATGCAAACATAAAAAACAAAGTTCACAAATGTTGGATGTGTAAATATGTAAGAATTGGGTGGTGTGAATGTAAATGTCTCTAAAAAAGTAAGTGTTAGTAATATTAATTAAACATCAATATTTTTTAACAAGTTTGATTTTTTTTTAAAAAAAATTAGTGCATAGAATCGATTCAAGAAAACTTATGATTAATAATTAATTACAATGTTATATTCTAGGAAATTACTAGTCAAAATTAATAATAATCAATAAAAATGTTAGATATATTATTGCAAATTAAAAGAATAAAAATTAATATTAATTATTCAATACAATGCATTATTTATGGTTTAGCAATCAAATAGAGATTATTATATTTAGGTTAATAAACTATTAATTTATGAGAAGTTAAAAATATTATTTATANTAAGTTTGATATTTTTTAAAACAAAATTAGTGCATACAATCGATTCAAGAAAACTTCTGATTAATAATTAATTACAATGTTATATTCTAGGAAATTACTAGTCAAAATTAATAACAATCAATAAAAATATTAGATATATTTTTGCAAATTAAAAAATAAATATTAATATTAGTTATTCAATAAAATGCATTATTTATGGTTTAACAATCAAATAGAGATTATTATATTTAGGTTAATAAACTATTAATTTATGAGAAGTTAAAAATATTATTTATATTAGCTATTATTTTTCACAACTTCCCCCACATTTTATAGCTAGAAAAAAAAATAAATTGAAAATTTTTCTAAAATACATCATAATTACATACATAACACTTAAAACATTGACATTTACAAAACTAGCACTCCGATGATTTTTTTGACTTANTAATTAAATTGAAAAATTTTCTCAAATACATCATAATTACATACATAACACTTAAAACATTTTACAAAACTAGCACTCCGATGATTTTTTTGACTTATCCAAACGATGCATTTATTCGTGTCATATTTAAATCATTAGGAATCTAATTAAAATGACAAACATTGTTTAGAATTTTATCATGAATTTTGATATTTGAATGAAAAATTTGATGAAAGNTATCTAAACGATGCATTTATTCGTGTCATATTTAAATCATTAGGAATGTAATTAAAATGACAAACATTGTTTAGAATTTTATCATGAATTTTGATATTTGAATGAAAAATTTGATGAAAGAAGGTGCTAACTTTATAAATGATTTTTTAAAAGTAAAAAATGATGATATGCAATCTTATATTTTACTTTCTAAGAAAGAAATGTTGAAAAACTTGAAAGAAGTTGTAGATGACTAAGCGTCTGTTTGGGGCAGCTTGTGCGTTTCAGGATAAACTGTTTATCCTGAAACACAGTCCGCGTTTAGTGTAAAAACTCAAACGTAGTTTCAAATAAGTTGATGAAACGCACGAATCAAATAGTATGGCGTCATTTTAAAAACACTGTCTGCACTTATAAGCTGCCCCAAACGGACCTTAAAAGAAGAGCATATAAAAAGAAAATTTACAATTCTTATGTATTTACATATTGAATATCTAAACTATCATATTTACATTCATAAGCCTTACTGATAAAACCTACACATCAAAACACAAGTCATTGCGATATTTTTTAATATGATATTAAAGATTTGAGCGGTAGACATGTAAACCTTAAAAGTTTGGTGGTTAGATATGCAAAAAAATAAGAATTCTGTTTATATTGACAAAGTTCCAACTTTAGTTTTAAGCGAAAATATGATCAACGTTACAATTATGCATTATGATCAGAGAATAAAATAAACACCATCTAAAGACAGTTACAAAATTACAGATAAATCATATCACAACAATACTTAAAATGTTATATACATTCAAAATTTCGACCACACGAAAAAATTTACAAAATGGACCCTAGACTTTTTAGGCCTGTTCATTTTAATGCATAATATTTTCAAGTATTCTGTTCATGAAAAAAAATAACTCGGGTTCAAATGGACATGACTGAAAAATATAGGGACTATTTTGATAATTTTGCCATTTGACGATTTGCATTCAGCAGTTGTAACATTTTATGAAGCTATATTGCATGATTACAAAACATTTACAGAATGGAAACATACCTATGAGAGAATCAGTCAATTTTGTCTCGGCCTTCTGTTGGCCATCCATATCCGGATGGTGCGGTCATCGCTTGCAGAAGCTAACATATGAGGTCGCATGGGATTCCAACTCACGCAATTCACGGTCATGGAATGGCCGCGCAGAACTTGTATGGGCATTGAGTTGTGTCGTTGCCAAATGTAAATCTGCAAAATTATTTGTGATTTTAGGCATTGCATTCCGCATGTAAATGCGCTGAGAAATTAGTTGTAAGGTTTGTTTTCTAATTGCCGGAAAGAAAACAATGACAAAGACGAAGATTTACGTGCGTAGCGGCCACTTCCTATGTATTTACTTATGCATGAAAAGGTGTATTTCACTTTTCTAAAAGTTAAAATAGTGTTATTTTTTACGTGATATTAAGGTCTCGGGTGGGATAAGTAAATACATGAGAATTGGGTGATATATGCATGTAAATGCTTGAAAAAGTTGTATTTAGCTTTTTAAAGGTCAAAATGGTGGTTTTTTTTTTTAATTAGATATGCAAATTTTTGGTTGGTATAAATCTAACAAGTAAATACATAAGACGAGTGGTATGCATGTAAATAACTGAATTGTGATGACACTGCTGATGGTGACTTTTGTTACAAAGTAAAAATAATAATAAGAATAACAATAATAATAAGGAAAGGAGAATGGATCAAAATGATCCCCTGATTTTTTGTTGTGAGGGGGAGGTGCATTTTAGTCTTTAAGGCCTTACAGAAGGCCAAATTTCATTCCTGGACACTTAAAATAAAAGCTAAAGTGCTCTTGCCATTAAAAGTAATTGAATTTGAAGTTAAAGTTTACAGATAACATTAAAAAATGAGAGTATTCTATAATTTTATGACTAAAGATTTTTATAAAATCTAATAAAAGGCTTTAAATTTTTTGATATTTTTAAGAAAATTTATGAATGATAATTACAATAATATAAAATTTTAATATATATTAATTTCATCATTGCTTATCCAAAAATGAAATAAGTATTGTGAATATTACCAATAAATTTTATCCCAAACAAGACAAATAGACATTTAAATTTCGACTACAAATTCCTAAAATAACTTTATTTTAACACTATCCTGTAAACTTTAATGGCAAGATCAATTTAGCTGTTATTTTAAGAGTCCAGATATTAAATAAAAACACCAGACTAAATCACCTATAAATAGTCAGGAATCATTTTGGTCATTTTCACATTTTAAAAAATAATAAAATACTTTTTAGAAAATACCTGTGAATCCTCGCTTCCACTGGCAATGAACAAGCAATTTGATCCACCAAAACACGACCGTATCACATACTTCTTCTGCTTGTGGCCTCTAAACGTATCTGGTGTGCTCGAAACATCCACAACATTCCATAGATGGATCTCCTCACTATTCAAGTTGACGATCAAAAACCTTCCATCCCTCGAAAGAGAAAGCGATGTGATTGAATGCTCCTCCGGAATGACCCACTCTTTCCCCCTTGGGAACTCCCGTATCCATATTTCTCTATTGGAGCATATGCTTATTAGAAGATGACCGTCAGGCGTCACAGCGAGATCGGATATCTTCGGCATTCTCTCCCCTTCCCAGACTTCGAGCTCATTGCCTTCAAGATCACACGTAAATATCCGATTATCGGGATTAATGCTGCCACATACTATTTTTAGGGAGTCAGGAAACCAAGCACAAGAATTGATTATACGATTCGTGGAACTATTAAATGTGTGTTTGCACTTTCCGGTATCGACGTCCCACAGTTTTAGGAGTTCTTCGTTGCCGCATGTGAGTAGCATCGAGTCATCTGGACTCCATGCTATGGTGGAGACTGGCTTTGTGTGGCCCTCCAGAGTGTATTTCAGAGACAAGGAGTCATCTTCTTTGACCTGAAATTGTAATAGATAGAGGTTTGAGTTTAAGCTAGGAGCATAAAAAATGAATCTTGCAGAGTAGGAAACTGATTCATGAAGTACAACGTAGTAAATGTGATTCAGGTTGATTGAAGCGATAGGAAATTTTAACCTTGGTGATAGAGTGCAAGGCATGCATCAAGATTATTCTAATGTTTTTGAATTATTTCTGATATTTTTTATTAAGTTTTAATGCATTTCATTTCGAGATTATGTTTATTTTAAATAAATAAAATGAATTTTTAGAACTCATCTAGATATGGATTTTAAATTAATTTGAACAAGTTGTATTCTTAGTTCAATAAAAAAGGATTCCAATGCTTGTTATTTGATTATCAACAACAATTTGAAATATTAAATGATTGAATAAAAATTCTCTCTTGTTCTCTCTCGTCTATCTTCCTCTATCCATTATTTATCATGAAGTACAACGGATTATGATTTGCAAGTAATCGAGTTCTCCAAATCTTCACATGGCAGACACTCATTCCAAGATTCCCTTATCTAAATTTTTTTCAATTATAGATACCTTTCCCCAAGCAGCGATCCTCTACCTCTCTCTATACAATTCTCTCTCTAAGACCAATTCAATACCCTTTAATTTAAGGAATTGAATTGAAATAAGAGATTAGTTCATTATAATGCTTATTTGTGTGAAAAAATAATAAGAAGAACATCAAGTAACCATCAATTAGCAATGAGATTGAATTCCTCCATGACAATTGATGTTAAGAGTAGAAGTTATGAAAGATGACTGCATCTAAACCATGCCTCTCATGCCCTTCCCTTCCCCCTTACATGTCCCACAACTCCGATTTCTGAAACAAGTGAGAAAAAAATTCAAAACCGTAAACCTAACCCTAGTCGTAGCCTTAAGCGTATAAATTTTTTCATGCATTATAACATAAGTTTTAACAAAAAAAGTTTGACATGCAAAACAAGAAAAATATTGTGCCCAAAAGATATATTAGGAATATTTGAAAACATCAAATATTATTAAAAGCTTCATAATAAATTATTGTATTTATTGTTGAATTTTTGCTCCAATAATATCAAAGAATTTAAGGCACACGGATTAATGTTTAGTACCGTTAGATCTATTTACTTATGACTCTAGGATAATAAAGAACTTAAAACACACGGATCAAAGCTCTATACCGCTAGATCTGTCTCTCTATAACCCTAAGATTGTAAGGATCATCGACCTCTATTATTTTTCACTCATTTTTTGGT